>JAQNDB010000276.1:0-37926 GCA_029204045.2 Tillandsia leiboldiana
TCATGTATGTTAAGATAAGCTTACCAATGTGGGAATGTCACCCTCTATTATTGATGCATGCCTAATTTTAATGTGCAACCGATATAAGCGAGAGGTAAGCCTGGAACCGGCCTAGATCATGTGGATTGTATGCTTTACCTTAGAATCGTACATGCTTGTTGAACTAGAGACTCATGCGATAGACAATTAATTTATATCCCACCTAGGATACAGATCATACATTTTGATTCAGTGGCCTATTTATGCTAGATTGGGTATATCATAGTGGGATTTAAGTAAGTATGCTTGGTGCTACCATATTTTTTACCTCTCTTTTGATTGTTTCCCAGGACAAAAGCATGCTTGAAATGGACTTGTAGTTAGGCCATCTTTTACTGCCGCACTACTTATTGGAACTTGACTTAGGAGAAACCATGCTTTTCCCGTTTCTCCTTCTTGTTAGTCAGGTGGTCAGTGTTGCTCGGGTTCGAGCAGGGTCTTGGGTAGTGTAGTCGGGACTAGGTGTCTGGGACAGGTTGGATTAGTTGTGGGCTTTGCGCAACCGCGGATATTGGCGGTTGACCGGATGCTTATCTATGCACCAGATTTGGGTATCAGTTTTCTCTAGTGGATGGAGTTTCCCACTTATCGTTTAGTTGCTCCGATTGAGGTCGGGTCTTTCTTTGGTGGTTGAGTTTTCCCCACTTTGATCGATTTGGATCAAAGCCCTGCTATACAGAGATACTTGTTTACTGAGATACTTTACTCGTGTGGGTCGCTCCCTCGAGTGCCACTCCGGAGGTAGGCTTTTCGGACCCAGCCTTGTGTGCCGTCTGATACTTTTTTGGGATGCGAGCCGTGCGGGCCCCAGCGTTTCGAGCCATGTGTGCAGATTCCGCTGAGGCAGGCAATGCCAGTTTTACTGGTGGCACCAGATTGGGTTATTACTGGCATTTTCTTTCTTGTTTCACTCGTGTCAGGGGGACCGAGTGGAGTCTAGTAGCTGTGTTTAGACCATGCTAGTGTTGTTGGGATCCATGGGGACTGTGTCCCGAGGTCTTTGTGAGTTGTTGACCGTTGTGCGAGAGCTTGGTGATCTTGAGTTTATATCCGTTCTGAGAGAGCGTGGATTTTGACTATAGCCTGCATGAGCCACTACTCGATAGCGAGTTAGTCCGTTTGGACGCCCTACGTAATTCCTGCCCGTCAGCGGGAGGTGGTTGTAGGTGGGCGCAGGTTTTGACTGGACCAATGTGGCAGTCAGCTCGATTGGGTCGATTGTGCACTTCATGTGCTAGTGGTTGCATACCATTATTGTTTCTCTCCCCTTTGAGCATTTAGATAGAGGCATGGTAGCTGTTGGGAGTCTCCAGCTTTCGTATTCAGTCCTTACGGCTTTGGTATTTTACTCTCTTGAGGACTTAGTGGGCAGACCGTCAGGTCTGGCGGTGGTACCCACTGAGAACTCCCTTTTTGGTGTAGTTCTCACACCCTTTGGGGGTCTTTCCCCTCATTTTTCCTTCCTCTCCTTGTTTTGCAGAGTCTTAGGGGTGTTTCGGATTCTGCGGTGGTTGTTCGAGGCGAGGGAGTCGCGTGCTAGATCCCTACCCGTCGTTGGAGAGTAGCGTACCCCTTCAGAGGAGATCTTCAGTAGATTAGTTTTTTTATTTTTCCTCTTTTGAGAGACTGATGTAGTGAGGATATATTATGTATTGAGAGACTGTACACTGATGTATTTATTGGAGTTACCTCCCGGTTAGGTTCAGAGCTTGTATTTGAGGATATTGTATTATTCTTTTTGGGAGGCGGACATTGTTGTATTATTTCCAGTTGTACAGTGATTGATTTTAGTTATACAACAGATTTTTATTTATAGCTCTGATATCTGTTAGCTGTATACTTTTCTTGCAGGTAGGACGCTTCGCTTATGCAGGTTTGGCATAGGTGGCGGATCTGTTGGCGAGCCCGGGTCGCAGTTTCGACCCCGGGGCGTGACAGATTAGAGTGGTATCAGAGCCTAGGTTGTAGGTCATGGTGGACTTAGAAACCCTAGGCTTATGGTTTGACCCTTGGTTGACTCGTGAGAGTCGTGATCTATAGCGAGAGTCCTGATTGAGTTTTATACCTCTCCCAAGGGACGGGAAGAGTGATTGGCATGTTTTATCTCCTAAGTGACTATGTTGGCTGCAGACAACATAATGTGTGGAACGGTGACATGCTTTAGACTTTCGCTGGATTGGGTCGAGTGGCTTTTGTGTGCTGTTTTGTTGGTTTCGTCGTGGCGAGCTGTGTCTCCCCGACGCTGGGTTTTTGACCCGTGTGCATCCTGTCATGGCAGTTGAGCTTGAGCGGCTGTTTTTGGGCCGGATACCCGGATTGAGGTCAGAGAACTCCAACTCAGATGACAGGATTGTCAGAGGCTTATCAGCGATGGAGTGAGCAGCTGGTCTTGGTGACACAGTTGTCGGAGCATTGGTAACCCCTCTGTGCCAATGTTTAGTGTCCGAGGCACCGAGGCAGGGTGGATAGCTGACAGCAGAGGAGCTGTGGGACATGATCGATCTATTGAGCCAATTTGGCAGATGAACCACCCCGACTCGTAAGATTGAGTTTGGGGAGCCTTTGGAGGCAGAGTCGTGGTTGGTGGTGATGGAGTGATCAATTGAGAGCCTCCCTGCGCTAGAGAGTTTATGCAGTTGTTGAACTGCGCGCTTCGGGTTTCGAGGGACGAGGCGCATAGGATATGTGAGACTGGGAGTGGATTGCGCCAGGACACCTTTCAGTTTATTGAGTCCCTCCGTTATAGGTTTGACGTCTCGTTGGAGTAGGTTGTGTTTGGAGCGTGGCGCTGCAGTTCCTTTGGATAGGGATCTGCCGCCAGAGGCAAGTTCTGGATTTTGCGCTTGGCGCCGGGTGATGGAGGACAGATCGGCCGGCAGAGGCATTTCTGATTTCTTTTTTAGGATAACGAGTTCCCGAGATCCGGAGATCGGGTGGAGCCCGATGGCAGCATCAGTATCTATATCGGAGTGGCGCAGCGGTAGCGTGGATTTGTTATCTGCGGAGGACCTTATTCGTCGCCTCAATGTGATCAGAGACGGAGGTCGTGCTTCCTTGTGGATAGTCCTGATTTTCAGGCAGATTGAGAGACAACCACTTACTTTGAGCGGATGAATCTGTGCCGCCCGGTTGGAGGGCGCCACGGTAGTGGATCGAGTGTCGCAGGTGGGATTTCACCAGCAGTCGGAGTTAGAGCATGTTTCATTCTTGCTTGGACTAGAGGCGGATTTGTTACCACGTGCACTAGAGGTACAGGTTCCTGTTGTTGTTGTGCATGTGGAGGAGGCTTTTGGATCATGTCCAGTGCGGCCGAGACCGCGAGTTATACGGCAGAATTATTGGAAATTGTAGCAATTCGGTGTTTCGACCCTGTGCTTGAGATTGATTGGCACAATGCCACAGAATGTTTGACTGCGGGCGAGAGAGGACTTTGATCTTCGGCAAGGCGGACAAGAGAGGCTTGCTTGTGAGATTGTTAGAGCACACAGGTTTTAGCGACAGTGTGAGAGGTGCTTACGGCGGCACCGGGACTCGGGATATCCTTTTTGCTCATGAGATCCCGGGTGTGATTTCACCTGAGCTGTTGATAATGCCGCCGGTTAGGGGATAGAGATTGTGTTGGACGTGGTTTGGGGACCGCGCCACCCTCGACAGCACCTCATTGGATATCGCCTGTAGAGCTGAGAGAGCTGATGGCGCAGTTGTAGATCTGATGGATTGAGGGGTCTGTTTGACCTAGTGCCACGCCGTTGGATATAGGTGGTGATGCCACGCCGTTGGTATACGGCGGTGATGCCACCGTTGGTATACGGTGGTGATGCCACGTCGTTGATACACGACTGTGAGGGTCCTTTTATGGTTTCGGGGTGTAGACAGGTCCGGGTGGTATCTAGGACCTTTTGATGGAGCTATACTCCGGCAGTTATTGTATAATGCGAGTACCTACTTGGAATTAGGCAGCCGAGGGCTTTGCCTAGAGGGCATTCAGGATCCGTAAAGGGCATTATGAGAGCATAGTGAGGCCAAATGGAATGACTAATGCCTGTGACTTCAAGATCTGAGGAATTGTATGTCCCAGTTGTACTTGGACGACTGGAGTGGGAGTGTTTCCCGAGGATATTTTGATTCACTCCCGGAGCGACTTGGAACACAAGGAGCACTTGGGGATGTGCTACCATGCCTATGTGGATGAAGCTGTATACCAGTTATTGAGGTACAAGTTGTAGCTTCTGAAGCATACCTTCTTGGGTCACCTTATTCTAGCCGTTGGAGTGGCGGTGGAATCCGACCAAATGGATGTTATTCAAGTTTGACTGAAACCAACATTTATCCTTGAGGTGAGGAGCTTCTTAGACTTGGCAGTGTCGGGAGAGCATGGCCAATGGATAATGAGACTGATACCAGCGCCAACGCTAGCATTTCTAGTGTTGGGAGATGGTTGGTGTGTTTTAGTGATGCCTCCCATTGTGGCTGTAGAATTACCATGGATGATCTTCAGTCCACACTTCATTAGTCCGACCCTATGAGTATTGTGGCAGGACGAACCGCTGTTTGGTAGGCAGCTTGGATCCCACAGGTGAGCCTTTCAGTACGCCTATTATTTCCGGCTTTGATTGATATACCTGGGCGTAGGCCATGCCTGCTTGGTTATCAGTCCTGATTACTCGCATTTATGTTTCTGTAATATGGTAGATAAGATTTCAGCTTCAGTTTACAGTTTCTACCATGCGGCATCAGTGGAGCCTACAGCTTTCAGCATCTTGAATGGGATTTACGCGGATTGTCGTTGCTGGTTCGGATTTTTGATCGCGAGTTTGGGCATCAGCATTATGATCGCCTTTTGAGCCAGTTTTCAGTCCCGTTTACTGACGGTTTGGTCCCCGTCAGGGTGTCCTTATTAGTTGAGAGATCGACTTCGACCCGTGGGTCGTTGGGGTTATGTTGGCACGTTGAGTGACCAACTGTGGTATGAGATTGTGTCTCTTGAGGATCCCTTTGGGGGTAGCCCGCGGGTTGAGTAGCCCACTCGGGTGATTTTGGATCGGGAGTGGCCGAGTGAAGACCCCATCTTATTGGATTCTTTTCCTTATTGGATGAAATTTGAGTATGCTTCGGGTGACCTTGGTTAAGTTGGCACAGGATGTGTTTTGGTGCGTGTTGCACTAGAGGTTATTCCAGTTTCCCCCAGCTTTTTATTGGAGCCCCTCTGGTATCTCACGTCTCAGCTAAGGAGTGATGTGTTTTTGGATCCCTCGCCTTGATTGACTCGCCCCTTTGAGATCTATGAGTGTTTGGAGTACGAGGGACGCCCGTTGTGAATTCTGGCTCGTGAGATGGGGGAATTGCGCATCGGGCTATGCCGTACTGGATGTTGCTGTTATTGTTGTTGAGGAGTAATCAAGGGGATGAGTGATGACTTAGGAGCTGGAGATGATGATGTTGAGTACTTACCCTTGGTGTTTGTGACTCCTGGTGGAATTGAGCTAGTTTCGAGGACGAAACTTTCTTTAGTGGGGGAGGATGTGAGGACCCAGATCCCCACAACGAGATTACTGGTTTGACCAGCAGCTTCTGGAGGCCTTTGTGGTGCGTCGGTGGTGATTGTGCGCATCTGGACACAAGTGTTGGACATTGGGCTTAAAAGGAGATCCCATGGGAAATTGGAGGACCCGTCGAGTGTTTAGAAGTGGTTTCGCACAACGCAGATGTCAAATTTGGACTCCGGGCGAAGTTTGGATAAAAGATTACCTCTCCGGTTGCCTTCGGGAATTTTAGAGTTGGAAATTGGCAAATCGGATTTTGGAATGGACCCCGGCGCGAAAATCGGATCAAGTGGGCTTCCCGGGGGCTTTCGGCAAATTTTCGGATGAGAATTTGGAGAAACGGACACCGTATTTGGATTCAGCGCATGAAATCGTTGTCAGTGGACTATTTACTTGCTTTTCTCGGCGCCCGGTTGACGCGCGCGTTTTTCGAGGCATGCGTGGATCTCAAGGCGTCGCGGCACGGATCCCTAGGTGTGCGCTGTGGCGCTGTGGCGTTGGCACGCGGCTCGAGGGGCGCAACAGGCGCGGGGAACAGTACCTGCCTGCGCGGGTGATGCGGGGGGTGGGCCGCCACGTGGCGGGCCCTCATTCATGCCCGCGCGGACGTTGGGGGCGCGCGTCCGTGCGGCGGGCTCGGTGTCCCGCACCTGGGTGAGGCGCGGTGTCACGCGCCCGTGTGGCGCATGGGCAGCGTCGCCCTCGTGGTGCGCGGGGCGAGCGCCACGTGGCCGGGGGGCGCGCGCCTGCGCCTGGCGCACGCATCCCCGGTGCGGTGGACCGCCTGGCAGTGGGCCGGTGCACCGTGGACTTGGTCCACGGGAGCCCCCCTCCTCCCTTTCTTCTGTTTTTCTTCCTTTTCCTCCCCGCGCGCCATTTCTCCTCCATTTCCTTTCTTTCTTCTCCAACCGAGCGAGAGAGGGAGTGAGGAGGGGATTTTTGTGGGGTACGGCGGTGCGTTGTGGACCTCGAGGATGCGCGCGAAGTGTTCCACTGGAGGGGTTGGGCGGCGCGGGCGCAGTCGAGGTGGGTTCCGCACTTCGTTTTTACGGTATTTTTGGCACAGTTTTGGGGCGTTCTTTTGGACTTTGGTTTGACCCCTTGCTCTTATCTGTGTTAGGGACCGTGTTTTACTGCACCGTTTTGCGTGCGGACCCCGACGGCGTGCTCCGTTTTGCGTGCAGACTCCGTTTGCGTGCGGATTCCTGCACCGTGCTCCGTTTTGCGTTCGGACTCCGTTTTTCATGCGGATTCCGGCACCGTGCTTCGTTTTGCGTGCAGACTCCGTTTTGCGTGCCGATTCCAGCACCGTGCTCCTTTTTGCGTACGGACTCCGGCGGCGTGCACCGTTTCGCGTGCTACTTGGTGTACGAGACTCGGATTGGGGCGTGCCTTTACAGTTTTTGCATCTGCGCGTCGCGAGGATTATCATCGTTCTCTTCTGGGATTTTTCTGGAAATTGCCGAAGGTATACGTTTTCCCCCTTATCTGTGCATGGGATTACAGCTATGTTGTCATGTGGTTTTGCGCACCCTATGTTGTGGAATTTGTAACTCGGCCTACGGAGCTCAGAATTTGACGTGCAGGTACTCGTTTCGGAGGTATCGACGCGAGAAACGCGACAGTATTTTTGTCTGATTTTCAGAATCAGTTCTGCAGGTGAAAATTGCACATCTTCGGGGCTATTTTCTGATGTTGTATATACTTGGATATTTTGGAGAATAAACTGTAACCTTGGACCTTTTGTTGTCCCCAGGAGGGTTCGCGAGTGTTTCTGAACCTGTTGGAATTGGAGATAGTGGATTCCGGGTATTTTCAGCTGATTGGAGCCGAGGCTTGCGCGACATGTACCGAGGGTGCAGCTTTAGCAGATTTTGGACTGTGAGCGTCTACACTCTTCACCGACTTCAGGTTTGCCTTGGTTTAAGCACTTCAGGTGGGTAAACCTAGTAATTGCAACTGTTAGAGGGAATGGCAGAGTTTATATGCATGTTATGCCTTATGGGAGGCGTAATAGTGGATGTTCATGTATGGTTAAGATAAGCTTACCTATGGGAATGTCACCCTCTATGATTGATAGCATGCCTAATTTAATGTGCAACCGATATGAGCGAGAGGTAAGCATGGAAACGGCCTAGATCATGTGGATTGATGTTTACCTGATAATTGTACATGCTTGTTGAACTAGAGACTTAGCATGCGATAGACAGATTATATTTATCCCACACTATATGATATAGAGATCATACATGTTTATTCAGTGGCCTATTTATGCGAGATTGGTATATCATAGTGGGAATATTGTAGTATGCTTTGCTACCATATGTTTTACTCTCTTTTATTGTTTCCAAGGACAAAAGCATGCTTGAATGGACTTGTAGTTAGGCCATCTTTTACTGCTGCACTACTTATTGGAACATGACTTAGGAGAAACCATGCTTTTCCTTTCTCCTTCTTGTTAGTCAGGTGGTCAGTGTTGCTCGGGTTCGAGCAGGGGTCTGGGTAGTGTAGTCGGGACTTGGTGTCTGGGACAGGTTGGATTAGTTGTGGGGCTTTGCGGCAACCGCGGATATTGGGCGGTTGACCGGATGCTTATCTATGCACCAGATTTGGGTATCAATTTTCTCTAGTGGATGGAGTTTCGCACTTATCGTTTAGTTGCATCCGATTGAGGTCGGGTCTTTCTTTGGTGGTTGAGTTTTCCCACTTTGATCAGATTTGTGATCAAAGTCCTGCTATACAGAGATACTTGTTACTGAGATACTTTACTCGTGTGGGTCGCTCCCCTCGAGTGCCACTCCGGAGGTAGGCTTTTCGGACCCAGCCTTGTGTGCCGGTCTGATACTTTTTTGGGATGCGAGTCGTGCGGGCCGGTCCCGCGGTTTCGAGCCATGTGTGCAGATTCCGCTGAGCAGGCAATGCCAGTTTTTCTGGTGGCACCAGATTGGGTCATTACTGGCATTTACTTTCTTGTTTCACTCGTGTCAGGGGGACCGAGTGGAGTCTAGTAGCTGTGTTTAGACCAGTGCTAGTGTTGTTGGGATCCATTTGGGGACTGTGGTCCCGAGGTCTTTGTGAGTTGTTGACCGTTGTGCGAGAGTGTAGAACACCGGGATTTGGATGACGCACCGACCTTGCAGGATGGTGTGGTGCGGAGGAATTTGCCTTGGATGTGTCCCATTTGTGTTTTCAGAGGAGTTCGGGTTGATTTGGATCCCCGCGGAAGCCTCTGCTTGTTTCGGGCTTTGTACGCGTTAGGTGACTGGTACGGGAAGCGCCGACACCGCTTTGGGTTGCAGAAAAATTGGGAAACACTTGGAGCAGGTGTACTTTTGATTTACAGCGAGGTTTGGGAGGTTCCGGACTGACGCGGAGGACCCGGAGGCAAAAAGTGAGTTGGAACTGGCATTTTTGGAGCCGGTATTTGATTTGAGCACCCCGACTCAACGGTCGAGCTTTTTGAGGAGAAAAAGCTGTGGACACGCGTACTTTTGATTTACAGCGAGGTTCGAGAGGTTCCGAACTGACGCGGAAGACCCGGAGGCAAAAAGTGAGTCGGAACTGGCAATTTTGGAGCCGGTATTTGATTTGAGCACCCCGACTCAACGGTTGAGCTTTTTGAAGAGAAAAAGCTGTGAGGGCGTGTACTTTGGAATTACAGCGGAGCTCGGGAGGTTCCGGGCAGCGGCGGAGGGCCCGAGGGCAAAAAGTGAGTTGGAGTTGGGTTTTTGGAATTAAGTTAATTAAGTTAATTAATTTTATTTAAAGCTTTTGCTTTATAAAACCACTCCCCTCCACCTCTGTAGCAAAAAAAAGGAAAAAGAGAAAGAAAGAAAGAAAAGGGAAATGAGAAAAGAGAGGAAAGGGAAGAAGAAGAAGAAGCAGAGGAAGGCTTTGGAAGAAGCAACTCTTGGGCGTTTTCTTCTCCGAGCGTGGACATGGAGCCGAGCGAGGACCGGCGTGCCGCGAAGAGGTTGGAATTATTTTATTTTATTCTTTTCTCTCTTTTCTTCTCCCCGTGGGCTGAGCCTTGCGGACTTGTTGTCCGGGTTGTGGCGAGGCTGCGCGAGTCGCGCGCGCGCGTTTTCGGCGGCGCGTGAATGGGGGGCGGCGGCCGTGCGCAGGGGCGCTTGCGCGCTGCGCGCCGGGCTGCCTTGGGGCTGCGCGACCCTGCAGGCCGCGCGCTGGGCGCGCGGCACTGCAGGGGTGCCGCGCGGGCAGCCCCTGTGCCGCGGGGCCTGGCAGGCCGCGCGGGGAGCGCGACCCTGCAGGGGTGCCGCGCGGGCAGCCCCTGTGCCGCGCGGCCTTGCAGGCCGCGCGGGGCGCGCGGCACTGCAAGGTGCCGCGCGGGCGGCCTTGGTGCCGCGCGGGCGGCCTTGGGGCCGCGCGGCCCTGCAGGCCGCGCGCTGGGCGTGCGGCACTGCAGGGGTGCCGCGCGGGCATCCCCTGTGCCGCGCGGCCCTGCAGGGGCCCCGCGCGGGCGGCCCTGTGCCGTGCGGGCCTGCGGGCCGCGCCCGTGGGCGCGCGGCCCTGCAGGGGCCCCGCGCGGGCGGCCCTGTGCCGCGCGGGCCTGCGGGCCGCGCCCGCGGGCGCGCGGCCCTGCAGGGGCCCCGCGCGGGCGGCCCTGTGCCGCGCGGGCCTGCGGGCCGCGCCCGCGGGCGCGCGGCCCTGCAGGGGCCCCGCGCGGGCGGCCCTGGGCCGCGCGGGCCTGCGGGCCGCGCCCGCGGGCGCGCGGCCCTGCAGGGGCCCCGCGCGGGCGGACCTGTGCCGCGCGGGCCTGCGGGCCGCGCCCGCGGGCGCGCGGCCCTGCAGGGGCCCCGCGCGGGCGGCCCTGCAGGGGCCCCGCGCGGGCGGCCCTGTGCCGCGCGGGCCTGCGGGCCGCGCCCGCGGGCGCGCGGCCCTGCAGGGGCCCCGCGCGGGCGGCCCTGTGCCGCGCGGGCCTGCGGGCCGCGCCCGTGGGCGCGCGGCCCTGCAGGGGCCCGCGCGGGCGGCCCTGTGCCGCGCGGGCCTGCAGGCCGCGCCCGCGGGCGCGCGGCGCTGCAGGGGCCCCGCGCGGGCGGCCCTGTGCCGCGCGGGCCTGCGGGCCGCGCCCGTGGGCGCGCGGCCCTGCAGGGGCCCCGCGCGGGCGGCCCTGTGCCGCGCGGGCCTGCGGGCCGCGCCCGTGGCCGCGCGGCCCTGCAGGGGCCCGCGCGGGCGGCCCTGTGCCGCGCGGGCTTGCAGGCCGCGCCCGTGGGCGCGCGGCGCTGCAGGGGCCCCGCGCGGGCGGCCTTGTGCCGCGCGGGCCTGCAGGCCGCGCCCGTGGGCGCGCGGCGCTGCAGGGGCCCCGCGCGGGCGCCTTGTGCCGCGCGGGCCTGCAGGCCGCGCCCGTGGGCGCGCGGCCCTGCAGGGGCCCCGCGCGGGCGGCCCAGTGCCGCGCGGGCCTGCAGGCCGCGCCCTTGGGCGCGCGGCGCTGCAGGGGCCCAGCGCGGGCGGCCTTGTGCCGCGCGGGCCTGCAGGCCGCGACCGTGGGCGCGCGGCCCTGCAGGGGCCCCGCGCGGGCGGCCCAGTGCCGCGCGGGCCTGCAGGCCGCGCCCTTGGGCGCGCGGCGCTGCAGGGGCCCCGCGCGGGCGGCCTTGTGCCGCGCGGGCCTGCAGGCCGCGCCCGTGGGAGCGCGGCCCTGCAGGGGCCCCGCGCGGGCGGCCTAGTGCCGCGCGGGCCTGCAGGCCGCGCCCGTGGGCGCGCGGCGCTGCAGGGGCCCCGCGCGGGGGGCCTTGTGCCGCGCGGGCCTGCAGGCCGCTCCCGTGGGCGCGCGGCCCTGCAGGGGCCCCGCGCGGGCGGCCCTGTGCCGCGCGGGCCTGCAGGCCGCGCCCTTGGGCGCGCGGCGCTGCAGGGGCCCCGCGCGTGCGGCCTTGTGCAGCGCGGGCCTGCATGCCGCGCCCGTGGGCGCGCGGCCCTGCAGGGGCCCCGCGCGGGCGGCCTTGTGCCGCACGGGCTTGCTAGGCGCCGCGCGGGCGGCTGGGCCAGCACCGCGCGGCTGGGTTTTGGGGGCCGTGCAGCTGCGCCGCATTGGCCGCGCAGGCTGCGACTCGGCGACGCGCCGCGTCGTGTGTGCGCGATGGGTTTTCCGCGCAACGCGCGGCGTTTCTCGTCGCCGGATGGGTTTCTTTCGCCTTTGTGAGTGCGGTTTTAGCCGCATGTTTTTCTGACCCCGGTTCCTCTTCTTATCTCGCAGTCGTGGCATAGTGTTAGCTTCTCACGTGGCCGGTGGCGCGTGTTTTGCCGCGTGGAGCTGCGGGATCACATCGGGACCTCCGTTTGGCGCACGGTTTTCGCGGATTGATCGCAGGTGGGTTGATTTCTCCCAATGAACTACGGAATGCCCTTTATGCTTCCGAATGCAAAGGTATCGTATTCTTACTATCAGGTAATTGCGGAACAGTCGTGCAAGTCGAGGGTTGTCGTTTCCGACTTGGACACGAGTGTTAGTCGCATCGTTAGAGTATACGAGTTGTACTGGCTGAGTTACCAGATGAGTAGATACCACTGGCGGAGTTACCAGATGGGTATAAATCACTGGCTGAGTTACCAGATGAGTAGATACCACTGGCGGAGTTACCAGATGGGTATAAATCACTGGCTGAGTTACCAGATGAGTAGATACCACTGGCGGAGTTACCAGATGGGTGTAAATCACTGGCTGAGTTACCAGATGAGTAGATACCACTGGCGGAGTTACCAGATGGGTATAAATCACTGGCTGAGTTACCAGATGAGTAGATACCACTGGCGGAGTTACCAGATGGGTATAAATCACTGGCTGAGTTACCAGATGAGTAGATACCACTGACGGAGTTACCAGATGGGTGTAAATCACTGGCTGAGTTACCAGATGAGTAGATACCACTGGCGGAGTTACCAGATGGGTATAAATCACTGGCTGAGTTACCAGATGAGTAGATGCCACTGGCGGAGTTACCAGATGGGTGTTAATCACTGGCTGAGTTACCAGATAGATAGTTATGCCCTGGCCGAGTCACCAGGTGGTTACTAGAAGGGATTGAGGTGGCCTTCTAGTGTCTTGTAGAGTTCTAGCAGTCCCAGTGCGGGGGCGGAAACTATGGGCGCCTAAGCCTACAGCCTGTTCTTGTTTGTTAAGGGCTGTAGGGGGCGCAGACGTTCGTAGTTTCCAGGCCTCCCGTGAGAGAGACTGAGAACTTACTTCCAGCATTGCTTTGAGACATGTAGCAATAGATTCATTCCCAGTTATCTATCTATCTATCTATCTATCTATCTATCTATCTATCTTTATGTGTTTTTGTCTCCAGCAGACTGAGTGGGTGTACCGTGGGTTTTAACTTTGGTACCCACTGAGATCTGACTGTTGCAGTAGATCTCACACCCGCTGTGATGACAGGTGTTCCTGAGGCGACCGTTCCAGGTTTGGCTCATTCGGAGCTTTCTGACCGAGGTATGCGCGTGGCTGGCTAGCTCCTACCCGAGTCGGTGGTGTCGGTGTAGTGTCTCTTGTACTTTTTAGTTTCCACTTTTGTACTTATGTTGTGGGTGCTAGTGGACTGGTGTACTTGGACTTTTCACCGCTTAGTGTTTCAGCTTCCTTTCAGCTCTGATACTTGTTAGCTATAGATCTCTTTTGCAGGTTAGACGCTTCGTCTGTACGGCAGTTTCCGTACAGACGGCGGATCTGTTGGCGAGCCCGGGTCGCAGTTCGACCCCGGGGCGTGACAGATTAGGTGGTATTAGAGCCTAGGAATATAGGTCGTTGGGGACTTAGAGACCCTAGGCTTTTGGTTGGACTGTGGGAAGACTGTCGTGTGAGACGTGACCTTAGCGAGAGTCTGGTCGGAGGGTGTACCTTCCCCCTGAGGATTGGGGTGAGTGACCTCGCATGTTTTTCTCTAAAGGTGATTGTGTTGGCTGCAGACAGCATAATGCTTTAGAAAGGTTAACATGTTTAGACTTTCGTTTGTTTGGGTCGAGAGAGACTTGGTCCTAATGTTTGTCTGTTGCTGTGGTTTTTGGATGCTTCCGAGACGCCGTGCAGCGGCGAGGGCGTGTTTGACCCGGGATGAGGGGCTCGTAGCGGAAAGCTAAATGGATGGAGCCGAGGGAGGCTTAAGAGACCCAGGCCCAAGCAGTCCTGGTATTTGGGGCGTTACGGCGCCAGGAAGAGAGAGCATGGAGCGTGGGATGCACATGCTTGGACCGAGAGTATCTCCCGGAGTATCGTCAGTAGTACCTCCGGCCGCGACTTTGTCGTTTTCTGTTCCGGATCGCACCATTGATGGTGCGGAAGCAGCGAGAGGTTGCTGATAGGTTGTGTACCGCATCCAGTTCCATCCCTGGTAGATTTCGGGACTGGGTTGGAGCCGTGAGAGGCCGAGAACTGGAACGCTGTTATGGAAGATTTGTTCGAGGATTTGTTCATCCAGGATAAGCATCAGGGCGCTTGGTTATGCACTTTTGCCTTCGGACGCCAAGAGAGCTGGTGGCGTCGGATTCGTCGTGTTGGACCATCGGGAGCGCAGTTGATGTTCTGGGGTGAGTTTCTGTGACAGTGAGCGGGGGATCAGCTTCGGAGTGAGTGCTCCGGCATCGCCGATTTTGCGATAGTCGCGTGTTTCGAGGTTGCCATGATTCCACCCACAGGAGCATGGGTCTCAGAAGAGACTGAGACCAGGAGGCTCTCGACAGTGCTCGCTTCAGCAGCAGTGCCTGGATGTGAGTTCCCCTTTTGCATGGGCCGCTTTCATCGCCAGGGTTGTGGGTCGCGTCTCACCTAGTGTGGCCGTCGGGTTAGAGCTTGCTTAATGCCAACGCTGTGTGTGCGTTTCGGTAAAGCGGGGGTACCCTCGTGTGGGCCAGTGTCAGGACTGATGGTTGTGCACGTTTGGATCAATTTTCAGATCACGCGAAGCACGTCGATGAGTGCTGCCTGTCCTGCCAGTGCAGCTAGGACCTTGGATTGATCATCGAGATGTTAGTCCTACATCAGTGTAGAGGTGTTGATACGAGGTTGGATAGGAATCCATCGTCCCAATTTATGCTATCATGGATTGTCGAGAGAGAAGACATTGACCCTCCGTGGACATGGACAGGAGGAGTGTATTTTTATAGCATGCGATGAGATATATGATGCCCTGGCTGAGTTACCAGGAGGTTACCTGCCCCTGGCTGAGTTACCGGGAGGTTACTTGCCCCTGGCCGAGTTACCAGGTGGTTGATGCCCCTGGCCGAGTTACCAGGTAGTTACTTGATTGGGACGGAGATCGAGACAGTGGTTGACGTGGTTTGGGAACCGCGCCAACTTCGACAGCACCTCGTGGAGTATCAACCGTGAGACAGAGGAAGCTGTGAGCGCAGCTGCGAAATTTGACGGATCGAGAGGTCTGTGAGACCTAGTACCTCGTCGTGGGGATACGACAGTGAGGATCCAGGCAGTTGTTACACAGTGGTGATGTCACGTTGTGGGTACACAACCGTGTGAGTTTTTGTAAGGTTCGAACTTGATTAGTCTCACCTTGTGCTTGGGCAGATGCCTTCGAGTGATTGATATCTTTATGGAACCTTACAGCCAAGGGCTGTGCCTGGATACTGATCCGGAACCAGTAGGGCAGTTTGAGCGGTTTGCGTGGTCAAGTGGATTGACTAATGCCCTACTGATTTGAGAGCTGTGTTTTTCCCTGTTCTGGACGGGTTGGTGGCGTTACCGTCGTGGGTTTTTGCTTACCTCCGAAGCGACTTGGAGCTTGAGGGGCTCTTGAGGTTAGTGCTACAACTTCTAAGGAGGAAGAAGTTGGTTGCCAAGCTTTGAGAGTTGCACTTCGACATCGAGGATTTTGTGTTTGGGCCTTGTGATTTAGCCGCTTGAGTGTCAGAGGACCCAACGAAGAGAGATACCGTTTGGGTTGGGCCTAGACCTATGTTAATGTCAGAGATCAGAAGCTCTTGGACTATGCAAGGCCAGTGTAACTTGCGAGAGGCAAAGCTGAGGAGGATACCAGCTTTGATCCGGATATTGCCGTGATAGAGAGGTCATGGAATTGTTCAGAACCCTCGAACCTAAAGTGCTTGGACACTCAGGAGGTCAGGTTGAGGTAACGCCGGTGATTGATTTTGCAAGGTTGTATGATTGCTTTATCCCGGCGAGGACATTTTGTCCAGTATACCCTGTTTAGGCGAGCAGTGTAACCCTGGGAATTGAGTGCCAGAATCGAGAGAAGGTTCTCGAGGTTGAAGTTTTTTCCCCTGTCAAGGGAGGTGATCCATGTTTTGTGGAACTGGAGCTTTGGTGGCTATGAAGCATCTGAGGAGTTTTGCCTTAAGGAGGCTTGAACTTCGGTTTTTGAGATCTCGAATCAAGGGAGACTACCAGCCTGAGAGTTATATATAGAAACGAGTTATGCGAGTTGTGGATCCTCGAGCTGTGATCAGGCTGGATGAGGCCTATTTGAACCCCGCAAGTTTTGTTTTGCTTTCCCTTCCTTGGTGATGGACGAGGACTGCGTTATCCTCATCGACCGATGCGATTCTTGTTGGTGAAACCAAAGAATTTTGCAGTCGAATCATACCTTTGGGGAAGGTTCAGTGTTGTCAGCATGAGGAATGTGAGTGACCACTTGAGAGCCTTGGGCAATCTGAGGATCTTCTATCCCTTTTGTTTTGGATTTACCCTCCTAAGTATGGATTTAGTTGGATTTCGAGGACGAAACCCTTTTAAGGGGGGGAGAGTGTAGAACACCGGGATTTGGATGACGCACCGACCTTGCAGGATGGTGTGGTGCGGAGGAATTTGCCTTGGATGTGTCCCATTTGTGTTTTCAGAGGAGTTCGGGTTGATTTGGATCCCCGCGGAAGCCTCTGCTTGTTTCGGGCTTTGTACGCGTTAGGTGACTGGTACGGGAAGCGCCGACACCGCTTTGGGTTGCAGAAAAATTGGGAAACACTTGGAGCAGGTGTACTTTTGATTTACAGCGAGGTTCGGGAGGTTCCGGACTGACGCGGAGGACCCGGAGGCAAAAAGTGAGTCGGAACTGGCATTTTTGGAGCCGGTATTTGATTTGAGCACCCCGACTCAACGGTCGAGCTTTTTGAGGAGAAAAAGCTGTGGACACGCGTACTTTTGATTTACAGCGAGGTTCGGGAGGTTCCGGACTGACGCGGAAGACCCGGAGGCAAAAAGTGAGTCGGAACTGGCAATTTTGGAGCCGGTATTTGATTTGAGCACCCCGACTCAACGGTTGAGCTTTTTGAAGAGAAAAAGCTGTGAGCGCGTGTACTTTGGAATTACAGCGGAGCTCGGGAGGTTCCGGACAGCGACGGAGGGCCCGAGGGCAAAAAGTGAGTTGGAGTTGGGTTTTTGGAATTAAGTTAATTAAGTTAATTAATTTTATTTAAAGCTTTTGCTTTATAAAACCACTCCCCTCCACCTCTGTAGCAAAAAAAAGGAAAAAGAGAAAGAAAGAAAGAAAAGGGAAATGAGAAAAGAGAGGAAAGGGAAGAAGAAGAAGAAGCAGAGGAAGGCTTTGGAAGAAGCAACTCTTGGGCGTTTTCTTCTCCGAGCGTGGACATGGAGCCGAGCGAGGACCGGCGTGCCGCGAAGAGGTTGGATTTATTTTATTTTATTCTTTTCTCTCTTTTCTTCTCCCCGTGGGCGGAGCCTTGCGGACTTGTTGTCCGGGTTGTGGCGAGGCTGCGCGAGTTGCGCGCACGCGTTTTCGGCGGCGCGTGAATGGGGGGCGGCGGCCGTGCGCAGGGGCGCTTGCGCGCTGCGCGCCGGGCTGCCTTGGGGCTGCGCGGCCCTGCAGGCCGCGCGCTGGGCGCGCGGCACTGCAGGGGTGCCGCGCGGGCAGCCCCTGTGCCGCGCGGCCTGGCAGGCCGCGCGGGGCGCGCGACCCTGCAGGGGTGCCGCGCGGGCAGCCCCTGTGCCGCGCGGCCTTGCAGGCCGCGCGGGGCGCGCGGCACTGCAAGGTGCTGCGCGGGCGGCCATGGGGCCGCGCGGCCCTGCAGGCCGCGCGCTGGGCGCGCGGCACTGCAGGGGTGCCGCGCGGGCATCCCCTGTGCCGCGCGGCCCTGCAGGGGCCCCGCGCGGGCGGCCCTGTGCCGCGCGGGCCTGCGGGCCGCGCCCGTGGGCGCGCGGCCCTGCAGGGGCCCCGCGCGGGCGGCCCTGTGCCGCGCGGGCCTGCGGGCCGCGCCCGTGGGCGCGCGGCCCTGCAGGGGCCCCGCGCGGGCGGCCCTGTGCCGCGCGGGCCTGCGGGCCGCGCCCGTGGGCGCGCGGCCCTGCAGGGGCCCCGCGCGGGCGGCCCTGTGCCGCGCGGGCCTGCGGGCCGCGCCCGTGGGCGCGCGGCCCTGCAGGGGCCCCGCGCGGGCGGCCCTGTGCCGCGCGGCCCTGCGGGCCGCGCCCGTGGGTGCGCGGCCCTGCAGGGGCCCGCTCGGGCGGCCCTGTGCCGCGCGGGCCTGCAGGCCGCGCCCGCGGGCGCGCGGCGCTGCAGGGGCCCCGCGCGGGCGGCCCTGTGCCGCGCGGGCCTGCGGGCCGCGCCCGTGGGCGCGCGGCCCTGCAGGGGCCCCGCGCGGGCGGCCCTGTGCCGCGCGGGCCTGCGGGCCGCGCCCGTGGGCGCGCGGCCCTGCAGGGGCCCGCGCGGGCGGCCCTGTGCCGCGCGGGCCTGCAGGCCGCGCCCGTGGGCGCGCGGCGCTGCAGGGGCCCCGTGCGGGCGGCCTTGTGCCGCGCGGGCCTGCAGGCCGCGCCCGTGGGCGCGCGGCGCTGCAGGGGCCCCGCGCGGGCGGCCTTGTGCCGCGCGGGCCTGCAGGCCGCGCCCGTGGGCGCGCAGCCCTGCAGGGGCCCCGCGCTGGCGTCCCAGTGCCGCGCGGGCCTGCAGGCCGCGCCCTTGGGCGCGCGGCGCTGCAGGGGCCCCGCGCGGGCGGCCTTGTGCCGCGCGGGCCTGCAGGCCGCGCCCGTGGGCGCGCGGCCCTGCAGGGGCCCCGCGCGGGCGGCCCAGTGCCGCGCGGGCCTGCAGGCCGCACCCTTGGGCGCGCGGCGCTGCAGGGGCCCCGCGCGGGCGGCCTTGTGCCGCGCGGGCCTGCAGGCCGCGCCCGTGGGCGCGCGGCCCTGCAGGGGCCCCGCGCGGGCGGCCCAGTGCCGCGCGGGCCTGCAGGCCGCGCCCGTGGGCGCGCGGCGCTGCAGGGGCCCCGCGCGGGCGGCCTTGTGCCGCGCGGGCCTGCAGGCCGCGCCCGTGGGCGCGCGGCCCTGCAGGGGCCCCGCGCGGGCGGCCCTGTGCCGCGCGGGCCTGCAGGCCGCGCCCTTGGGCGCGCGGCGCTGCAGGGGCCCCGCGCGGGCGGCCTTGTGCCGCGCGGGCCTGCATGCCGCGCCCGTGGGCGCGCGGCCCTGCAGGGGCCCCGCGCTGGCGGCCTTGTGCCGCACGGGCTTGCTGGGCGCCGCGCGGGCGGCTGGGCCAGCGCCGCGCGGCTGGGTTTTGGGGGCCGTGCAGCTGCGCCGCATTGGCCGCGCAGGCTGCGACTCGGCGACGCGCCGCGGCGTGTGTGCGCGATGGGTTTTCCGCGCAACGCGCGGCGTTTCTCGTCGCCGGATGGGTTTCTTTCGCCTTTGTGAGTGCGGTTTTAGCCGCATGTTTTTCTGACCCCGGTTCCTCTTCTTATCTCGCAGTCGTGGCATAGTGTTAGCTTCTCACGTGGCCGGTGGCGCGTGTTTTGCCGCGTGGAGCTGCGGGATCGCATCGGGACCTCCGTTTGGCGCACGGTTTTCGCGGATTGATCGCAGGTGGGTTGATTTCTCCCAATGAACTACGGAATGCCCTTTATGCTTCCGAATGCAAAGGTATCGTATTCTTACTATCAGGTAATTGCGGAACAGTCGTGCAAGTCGAGGGTTGTCGTTTCCGACTTGGACACGAGTGTTAGTCGCATCGTTAGAGTATACGAGTTGTACTGGCTGAGTTACCAGATGAGTAGATACCACTGGCGGAGTTACCAGATGGGTATAAATCACTGGCTGAGTTACCAGATGAGTAGATACCGCTGGCGGAGTTACCAGATGGGTATAAATCACTGGCTGAGTTACCAGATGAGTAGATACCACTGGCGGAGTTACCAGATGGGTGTAAATCACTGGCTGAGTTACCAGATGAGTAGATACCACTGGCGGAGTTACCAGATGGGTATAAATCACTGGCTGAGTTACCAGATGAGAAGATACCACTGGCGGAGTTACCAGATGAGTATAAATCATTGGCTAAGTTACCAGATGAGTAGATACCACTGACGGAGTTACCAGATGGGTGTAAATCACTGGCTGAGTTACCAGATGAGTAGATACCACTGGCGGAGTTACCAGATGGGTATAAATCACTGGCTGAGTTACCAGATGAGTAGATGCCACTGGCGGAGTTACCAGATGGGTGTTAATCACTGGCTGAGTTACCAGATAGATAGTTATGCCCTGGCCGAGTCACCAGGTGGTTACTAGAAGGGATTGAGGTGGCCTTCTAGTGTCTTGTAGAGTTCTAGCAGTCCCAGTGCGGGGGCGGAAACTATGGGCGCCTAAGCCTACAGCCTGTTCTTGTTTGTTAAGGGCTGTAGGGGGCGCAGACGTTCGTAGTTTCCAGGCCTCCCGTGAGAGAGACTGAGAACTTACTTCCAGCATTGCTTTGAGACATGTAGCGATAGATTCATTCCCAGTTATTTATCTATCTATCTATCTATCTATCTATCTATCTATCTTTATGTGTTTTTGTCTCCAGCAGACTGAGTGGGTGTACCGTGGGTTTTAGCTTTGGTGCCCACTGAGATCTGACTGTTGCAGTAGATCTCACACCCGTTGTGATGACAGGTGTTCCTGAGGTGACCGTTCCAGGTTTGGCTCATTCGTAGCTTTCTGACCGAGGTATGCGCGTGGCTGGCTAGCTCCTACCCGAGTCGGTGGTGTCGGTGTAGTGTCTCTTGTACTTTTTAGTTTCCACTTTTGTACTTATGTTGTGGGTGCTAGTGGACTGGTGTACTTGGACTTTTCACCGCTTAGTGTTTCAGCTTCGTTTCAGCTCTGATACTTGTTAGCTATAGATCTCTTTTGCAGGTTAGACGCTTCGTCTGTACGGCAGTTTCCGTACAGACGACGGATCTGTTGGCGAGCCCGGGTCGCAGTTCGACCCCGGTGCGTGACAGAGAGGCTTGGTGATCTTGAGTTTATCCGTTCTGAGAGAGAGCGTGGATTTTGACTATAGCCTGCATGAGCCTCTACTCGATAGCGAGTTAGTCCGTTTGGACGCCCTACGTAATTCCTGCCCGTCAGCGGGAGGTGGTAGAAGGTTGGCGCAGGTTTGACTGGACTAGATGTGGCAGTCAGCTCGATTGGGTCGATTGTGCACTTCATGTGCTAGTGGTTGCATACCATTATTTGGTTCTCCCCTTTTGAGCATTTAGATAGAGGCATGGTAGCTGTTGGGAGTCTCCAGCTTTCGTATTTCAGTCCTTACGGCTTTGGTTATTTTACGTCTCTTGAGGACTTAGTGGGCAGACCGTCAGGTCTGGCGGTGGTACCCACTGAGAACTCCCTTTTTGGTGTAG
This sequence comes from Tillandsia leiboldiana, assembly GCA_029204045.2. Lineage (NCBI taxonomy): Eukaryota > Viridiplantae > Streptophyta > Magnoliopsida > Poales > Bromeliaceae > Tillandsia > Tillandsia leiboldiana. The sequence continues at coordinate 21,156 of JAQNDB010000276.1, forward strand.
TTCTCACACCCTTTGGGGGTCTTCCCCCTCATTTTTCCTTCCTCTCCCTTGTTTTGCAGAGTCTTAGCGGGTGTTGCGGATTCTGCGGTGGTTGTTCGAGGCGAGGGAGTCGCGTGCTAGATCCCTACCCGTCGTTGGAGAGTAGCGGTACCCCTTCAGAGGAGATCTTCAGTAGATTAGTTGTTTTATTTTTCCTCTTTTGAGAGACTGATGTAGTGAGGATATATTATGTATTGAGAGACTGTACACTGATGTATTTATTGGAGTTACCTCCCGGTTAGGTTCAGAGCTTGTATTTGAGGATATTGTATTATTACTTTTTGGGAGACGGACATTGTTGTATTATTTCCAGTTGTACAGTGATTGATTTTAGTTATACAGCAGATTTTTATTTATAGCTCTGATATCTGCTTAGCTGTAGTACTTTTCTTGCAGGTAGGACGCTTCGCTTATGCAGGTTGGCATAGGTGGCGGATCTGTTGGCGAGCCCGGGTCGCAGTTTCGACCCCGGGGCGTGACATGAAGTGCACCAACTAATTCTTCTACACGGATTTCATCCGGGTGTTTAATAGTTTCAATGGCCGTAACCTTGGAACGAAATCTTTCAGGAAGAGTCCTTAAAATCTTTCTTACAACTTTAAATTCTGGAATTTTCTCTCCCAAGTTAGCACATGTATTTACGATGTCTTGCAATCGCGTATAGTAATCTGTGAACGATTATTTTCTGCCATGAAAATATAGTCAAACTTGCTCGTAAGCATTTGCAGTTTTTGAATCTTCACAAGGTTTGTTCCCTCATGTGTAACTTGTAGAACATCCCAGATTTCTTTCGCAGTCTCACATGCCGAGACGCGAGAGAACTCAGTTTGTGACAAAGCATTAAATAAGGCGTTAATTCCTTTGCCATTGTAAGAAGATGAGTCAATCTCTTCCTTGGTCCATTTCGACCTAGGTTTGATGGTGTGATCATCAACAATAACTTTAGTTGGATTTGACCATCCTAACTCGATAGATTGCCACACCCGTTCGTCGATGGAAATTAAAAAGGCTTTCATCTGTACTTTCCAGTAGGCATAGTTTGTTCCATCGAAGAACGGGGGTCTGTTGATGTTCCCACCTTCAACCATTGTTTACAACCCTATTCCTGCTCTGATACCAATTGTTGGGTTATGTTATAATAAGGATCTAAATAGGGAAAAAACCACCTAGAGGGGGGGTGAATAGGTGTAAATGATAAACACTCAAAAATCTTTGCGTAATAAAAACCCAATGCGGAAATGAAAATAACACGCAAGATTTTTATGTGGAAAACTCCAAAACCAGGAGTAAAAAACCACGGGATCGATAACACGGTGAAATCAACTAAGATTATAACACGTACAAAGGTGATATAACGCACTCACTGACGACTCAACCTTTTTCCATACGCTCCGAGTTGATCTTCTCCGCTCACTCCGCAACGCGCCTCGAATCCACGATTTGCGTCCAACGCCGAATCCACGGCGTCCAACGTCGAGTCCACGACGTCTGACCGAATCCACGGTCTCCACCAGGTAGTACGTATCGATCACACGAATGTGCCACGTTCCGAATCCACGAGAGCGGTTGCACCTTGAATCCACAAGGCCACGCGAATCCACGCGCCGATTTTGGGGAAAATTGTTGTTTTGTTGGTGGTGATGATCCGCCGAATACATAGATCAAAGATAGATCGGAAATGCCATCTAAGTATTCATTAATTTGATTCTACTCAAAATCTGAGTATGAAAACCTAGAATCAAATTAACTAATATAGATGAAGAAACATAGAATTAAATCTAGTTATTTCCTTTCTTCTCTATATGTGGATCTATAAGTTTTTCTTCGTTAATATTTTTCCGTCATTTCCCGGAGTATAAAACTTATTGCGGATTACCCTAAAAGATGAAATTAGGGTTTACTTATAGGTTAGAAACCATTGGAAGAGGATAAGAATCAAAAACTGATTGTAACAGAATTTTTCCCGCACGACGGTGCGGACCGGATTAGGCTCGTTCAGGACTGTCGTTGTTTTTCAGAGAATTCCTGAAAAATCAAGGTTCGGGGTCCGGAACGAAATCTCACGGTCCGGACTGTTCATGCAGTTTCAGCAAATTCCACGTTCGGGGTCCGGAACAGAATCAGGTGTGTTCCGGACTCAATTTGCGCATGAACTACCAACGTTCGGGGTCCGGACTGTATTCCTCTGTTCCGTATCCTGAACACATACCATGTCCAGTTTTTTGATTTTTATGCGATTAAAAATCCATCCAAGTGTTTCTACATTATAAGAAGTATTCGGATCACCAAAATTGTTTAGTTAAACTTACCTGATCCTTTTGAATTCTTCTTTCTTGAGATTGAGGTATATGATCCAAGCTTCTTCAACTTCAATCTTCAAGACTTAAACACTTTCACGAAATACGCCAAAACTAAAATCCTTAACATCAACGGCATGGCACTAGGTCAAACAGACCCCTTGATCCATCAGATCCTGCAACTGCGCCGTCAGCTCTCTAACTACTCCACTGGCGATATCCAATGAGGTGCTGTTGAGGGTGGCGCGGTTCCCCGAACCACGTCAACCGCAATCTCTATCTCCCTAACCGGCGGCATCATCAACAGCTCAGGTGAAATCACACCCGGGATCTCGTGGGCAACAGGGATATCCTTGAGTCCCGGTGCCGCCGTAAGCACCTCTCACACTGTCGCTACAATCTGTGAGCTCTTACAATCTCAACAACCAAGCCTCCTCTCGTCTGCCTCACAGAAGGTCAAAGTCCTCTCTTTCCGCAGCCAAACATCCTGTGGCACTGTGCCAACCAATCCCAAGCACTGGGTCAACACATCGAACTGCCATAATTACCAATAAGTCTGCCGGTAACTCGCGGTCTCAGCTGCACTGGACATGATCCAAAAGCCTCCTCCACATGCACAACAACAACAAAAACCTGTATCTCAAGTGCATGTCGTAACGACTCTACCTCTTGTCCATGCAGGAATGCAACCTGCTCTAACTCCGACTGCTGTGATGAAATCACACTTGCGACAACCCGATCCGCTGCTGTGGCACCCTCCAACCGGGCGGCACAGATTCATCCGCTCGATGCAAGTGGTCGTCGCTCAGTCTGCCAGAAGAAAAAAAATCAAGACTGTCCATATAGGGAGCACGACCTCTGTCTCTGCTCACACAGGGGTGACAAATGCGGTCCTCCGCATATAACCAATCCATGCTACTGCCACGCCACTCTGATGTAGATGCTGAAGCTGCCATCGGGGTCCACCCGATCTCTGGCATCTCAGAAATTCGCTATCCAAGAAAAGAAATCAGAAGTGTCTCTGCCTGCCGATCTGTCCTCCATCACCCGGCGCCCAGCGCCAATACCCAGAACTCGCCTCTGGCGGCAGATCCCTATCCAAAGGAACGACAGCGCCACGCTCCAAACACAACGCCTACTTCAACGAGGCGTCAAAACCTGTAACGGAGGGACTGAATAAACTGAAAGGTATCCTGGCGCAATCCACTCCCAGCCACACATATCCTATGCGCCTCGTCCCTCGAACCTGGAACGCGCAGTTAAGCAACTGCGTAAACCCTCGGCACAAGGAGGCTCTCAAATAGTCTCTCCAATACCACCAACCACGATTCTGCCTCCAAAGGCTCCAAGCTCCATCCTATGAATCGGGGTGGTTCATCTGCCAAAACTAGTTCATTAGATGGATCACGTCCCCTCAGCTCACCAGCTGTCAACAATCCACCCTGCCTCGGTGCCTCGGCGCTAAACATTGGCACAGAGGGGGCTACTCGCTCCATCGGCGCCACAGAAATCACTGCCGCTGAGGATACAGCAACCAGGTGATCTCAGAAGGAAAGTACTATCGAGCTGCTCACTACTCCGACAACTGTGTCACCTAAACTAGTTGCTCACTCTGCTGCTGATATGCCTCAGACAATCCTGTCATCTGGGTCCGGAGCTCTCTGACCTCAATCCGGGTATCCGGCCCAAAACCAACCACTCAAGCTCAACTGCTATGACAGGATGTACACCGGTCCCAAACCCAGCGTCGGGAAGACACCGCTCGCCACGACAAAACAGCAAAACAGCACACAACAACACTCGACCCAATCCAGCGAAAGTCTAAAGCATGTCACCCGTTCCACAACGTTATGTTGTCTGCAGCCAACATAATCACTTAGGAAAATAAACATGCTGATCACTCATCCCATCCCCTGGGAGAGGTATAAAACTCAATCAGGACTCTCGCTACAAGTCACGACTCTCACGAAGCCATCCAAGGGTCAAACCATAAGCCTAGGATTTCTAAGTCCACCATGACCTACAACCTAGGCTCTGATACCACTCTAATCTGTCACGCCCCAGGGTCGAAACTGCGACCCGGGCTCGCCAACAGATCCGCCGCCTATGCAAAACCCCACACAGGCGAAGCGTCCAACCTGCAAGAAAATGTACTACAACTAACAGATATCAGAGCTATAAATAAAAAATCTGCTGTAAAACTAATATCAACCACTGTACAACTGGAAATAATACAATAATATCCATCTCCCAAAAATGATAATCATATAATATCCTCAGATGCAAAACCCAGAACTCAACAGGGAGGTATCTCCAATAAATACATCGGTGTACAGGCTCTCAATACATATCATATCCTCACTACATCAGTCTCTCAAAAGAGGAAAATAAATAACTAATCTACTGAAGATCTCCTCTGAAGGGGTACCGCTACTCTCCAACGACGGGTAGGGATCTAGCTCGCGACTCCCGCGCCTCGATCAACAACCGCAAAATCAGCAACACCCGCTAAGACTCTGCAAAACAAATGAGAGAAAATAAAGGGAGGGGGAAAACCCCCAATGGGTGTGAGAACTACACCAAAAAGGGAGTTCTCAGTGGGTACCACCGCCAGGCCCGACGATCTGCCCTCTAAGTCCACTAGAGGCATAAGATAACCAATGCAGTAAAAGACTGAACAAGAAAGCTGGAGACACTCAACAACTACCATGCCTCTATCTAAATGCTCAAAAGGGGAGAACCAATGAAGGATATGCCACCACTAGCACATGAAGTGCACAATCGACCCAATCGAGCTGACTGCCACATCTGGTCCAGTCAAACCTGCGCCCCACCTACAACCACCTCCCACTACCGGGCAGGAATTACGTAGGGTGTCCAAACGGACTAACTCGCTATCGAGTAGTGGCTCATGCAGGCCATAGTCGAAATCCACGCTCTCTCTCAGAACGGATAGACTCAAGATGCTCAACCTCTCACACAACGGTCAAAGTACTCACAACGACACGGGACCACCGTCAAACCAAACGGCTCCCAACAACACTAGCACTGGTCTAAACACAGCTACTAGACTCCACTCAGTCCCCCTGACACGAGTGCAACAATAAAGTAATTGCCTGTAGTAACCCCAATCTAGTACCGCCTGCAGTGCCTGCCAAATCGGGTATGTTGGGCAACGCATAACACCGATAGGGGATAGGAGTCTCAAGGACTCAAAGTATGTATAACGCACACTCCGGAGTGGCACTCGTGGGGAGCGACCCGCACGAGTAAAGTGCCTAGATAATAAGTATAATAGTAATATAAATCAGCAGGACTGGATCATGACTATGATCAAAATGGGAAAGCTCAACCACTAAAGAAAACCCCGGTCCTCAATAAGATGCATAAACAAATATCCGGTCAACCGCCTAATATCCGCGGTTGCCGCAATGCCCCACAAACCATAATCTAAAACCGACCTCCGGTCGACCGCCCAAAGTCTGCGGTCACCGCAAAACCCTGCCAGCCTCAATCCAGCACAACCCATCCCTGACACCAATGTCCCGGCTACACTACCCCAAACCCCTGCTCGCACCCGAGCAACACAGACTGCCTGACTAACAAAGAAGGAGAAAGGAATAACATGGTTTCTCTTAAGTCAAGTTCCAAAAAGTAGTGTAGCAGTAAAAGATCGCCTAACTAGATGTCCATACAAGCATGCAAATGTCCTCAAGGAAATGGAAGGGAGTAAAGCATATAATAGATCCACTAGGAATAAACAACATGTCAGAATCCCTAATGAACTACACCTGTCCACAATCCAGGGTCCATCAAAAGAATGATCGGAATAATACCCGCACATAGATATAGCCTCCTACTACATCGAGTAATCATAACATAAAAGACTATGTGCAACAAGGCATGCTAAAAAGTCACTACTATGGTATATCAATCTGCATGATCTAGGCCATTCCTCAAGCTTCCATCTCGATGCTAAATATTGTACAATTAAACAAGCATGCTAACAATCACATAGGGTAAATTCCTTAGGTAAGCATTTACTATTCATCATCATGAATATCTAAATCTTGCAAGTCCTCAATAATATTTAACATGAATATTAATCTTGCAATTCCCTTATACAATCATCCTTCCTAGCTTACCTCACAATAACATACAATTATTGTACCCTAAACATGCATGCATTCTAATATAAGAATTAGAGAAGCGTCCACCGGTTCTGGAGATGAAGCAACCCACCTGAAATGCTTTCCGCAGGCAAAGCTGAAGTCGGTGAAGAGGGTGGCCACTTGCTAACAAAATCCACTGAACCCGCATCCTCGGTACAAGTCGCGAAAGCCTCGGCTCCAAACAACATCACTCCAACAACGCAACACCACAACAATCAACAAATCAACATCCACCAAACAGCACATGCTGTTACAACAAACCAGCAGAGGAGATAGGGTAATTTCTCCTGCGAGATGAACTCGAAAAAATTTGAAAAAATAACCTCTACGATCCTCGCGGCGAGCAGATCGAAACGAGTACCTGCACGTCCCAAACCGAGTCCCATATGCCAAGTTACAAAATAGTCAAGGTGGCACTCTCGAAATTCCTGGGACCAACAATGTGTATAGTAATACCCAGAAAAATGAGGTTTTTACCTTGGGGAAAAATCTAAGAAAAATCAAGAAAAAATAGGAGGACGTTCCTTCGATGTGTTTATGCTAAACGGGAATTGGCTGGCCTCAATCCGATGTCCGAGTGCGAAGATATCCACGAAATACATCGATGCTGTCCAAAACCACACAGCGAAAAGGGGGGTCAAAAGTGCCTCGGGAACCATGCCAAAAGTCCGAAATACGAGGAAACGACGAACACAAAAAATGAAGCCCTACCACTCAGGAACACACCGGAGAAAAAATCGCTGAAAACAGGGGTCGATGTAGGCCAGGGGAGTCTACACACCGAAACGCGATGAAGGGAGTCACCGGTGGAGGAATGTCGCACTGCGCCGAAAAATCGCAAACCTCGAAGTGCGTGCCACCAAAAAATCCCAAAACTCCTTCAGAAGATGCAGCACCGAAAATGGAGCAACTTCCCTAAAATGAGCACTTTGAGATGAGGGGTCGAAGAGCAAGAAAAAGCTCAAAGAACAGATTTCGGGCCCTATTTATAGGCCCAACCAGACGAATCCGGAAATACCGGATTTGCCCCCAGTTTTGGGCGCCCGGTCGGGATTTCGGGCGCGCACAGTGTGGCCCACAGGCCGGCCCGCCCCGCACACCCGATCCCGCCACCGTCCAACCCGATCCTGGGCTTGACACGTGTCACAAAACACGGGACAGCCGTGCAAGCCCAGCGGGTAGCCGCCACGTGGCCACCCGCGGACGCCGACGAGTGGCTCGCCCGGGCGCGGGAAACGCAGTCAACGCCGCCCACGTGCGCGCCTGCGACGCCGCCTGCTCCCTCTGCACGCACGCGCCCCGAGGCCGCCTCTGCCTGCTCCGTGGACTCAGTCCACTACACCAACCAATCCTAACCCGCCACGTGTCCACCGTGAACCATTGAGAAGACACCACGTGGCATGCCGCCCCCGTGCACCGCGCGCCTGCCCGCGCGCCTACCCGCTCCCCCGTGCCTGCCTGTGCCCATTCCGGTGCCTGCCCGCGCCCGCGCCCGCGCCGCTGCGCTCCGCCGCTGACCGCCCTCGCCGCCGGAACAGTGCCAAGTGCCTCGAAATCCGTGCGCGGCGTCCGCGCTCCGAAAAATACGAATAAGCAGTCCATTTTCATCGTTTTCGCACGCTGAATCCAAATCCGCTGTCCGTTTTGCCAAATTCCATTTGTAAAATTTGCCGAAGGCATCCAGATAAGTATTCTTAACCCAAATTTCGTGCTGAGTCCAATTATGATATCTGTTTCGCGCAAAACCACTTCTAAACATCCGACAGGGTCAATCGATTACCCAAGTAATCCATTTAACACCCGAAGTCCATCACTTATGTCCAATTGGTGCACCAACACCGCCGACACGCCACATAGGCCTCCAGAAGCTGCTGGTCACACTGTAGAAGCCCTACAGAGATCTGGGTCACCACAGCTCTCCCCCCTGGTATGCTCGGTTTGGAGCAAAAAGGGGAAAAGGAGGAGAAATGGGGCCGTTTGGGCCCATATAGGCCGAAAACCCACTTTCGGGCTCATCTTTCGGGCGCCCGTAATGGATTCGGGCTGCTACATTAACCAGCACCCCCCGGTCCACGCGACCACGCCGCTCCAGCGAGGTGCCACGTCACCGTCGCTTGGCCAACCAGGGGACGACACGTGTCCCTGGACCCGTGCAGCGCGACCACGGAACAGCGGCGGCCAATCAGAGGCCGCCACGTGGACCGCACCCACGCCCGCGCTGACGCACGGCCGCAGCGATGCGTCGCGTCACGCTGACCCGCCAACGGGAGGCCGACACGTGGCCTGCCCCCGCTGACGCCGCGCCAGGGCCCGCACGCCTTCCCAGCGCGGGTCTGCGCCCTCGGCGGCTGTGGCCAATGGGGCGCCGCCACGTGGCGCGCCCCACCTGCCCAGCGCCTCGCGCCGTGTGCCACGCCTCGGGTTTCGCGCCATTGCCTCGAGATCCGTGCCAAGTGCCTCGGGATCCGTGTGAAGTGCCTCGCGATATGTGCCACCTCGGGATTCGGGCCCGCTACAGTATTTTCCGGGCGCGCTACAGTAACTTCCGGGCGCTCGAATGTACGGCCAAATTTCGGATTTCGCCCATTTCGCCCGTATTCGTCCGTTTTCGCCTATTTCTCGCCCGTTTTCGCTCAAATTTGACAGGTAGCCACGGTTTAACTTGATTTACCTCAAGGTACTTTTAATTTTTAGTTTGGACCCTTCTGGGTCGCCAAAAGCCTTGCTGTATTCAGAATCGCTGGCGGACCCCGTTCTCACTATCCGGGTATCCCATCAACGCGAAACTTTTACTGTGGCCCTAAAACATATTTACCGAGCCCCCAGAATTTTCTCAGAATTTTCTGACACTATGAATTTTTTGCTAAAATCTGGGCCCACTTTCTCATATAAAATTTTAGATTCCTTACTTTTATCCCGATTTGGGCCCAATTCACTTCCAAACCATTCTTTACTTCTCTAAGCTCAATAAAAATGGTATTTCCTACCATTTTTATTTATATTTGCTCATATACCAAGATCTGATACACTACATATAGTGTATGCCTAATTTTCTACGCCACTCGCATACGAGCGGGACCTGTCGGTGTGAGGGGTCGCGCTCGCATGTGAGGCGGGTCTGGCACGGACCGGAGAATGCTGCGCCTTTCAAAAAAAAAAAAAAAAAAAAAACCAAGAAAGTAGGTTCCCGGGACATGACAGCTACAGTGCACCCGAAACCCGTCCGATCTGAGCCTACCATCCAGCGCCCGGAAACACCACAGCGCGCCACGTGTCCCCGAACAGGCAACAGCGGCGCCTGCCAACCGGCTCGCGACACGTGGCCATGCCCCCGCGCCCGCCTTTGCCACAGCCGCCTCGGTCGGCGTGCCCACGTGCGCGCACGTCGCGTTGCGGGCGCCAATGCCGCGCATGCCTCCCGAGGCAACCGCCTGCTCGCTTCGTGGACCGTGACCATGCACCAGCCAATCCAACCCTGCCACGTGTCCAAACTGCACCAATAGGAAGATGCCACGTGGCACACACCCCCGCTGCACCACGCGCGCCTGCCCGCGCACCTGCCCGCGCCTGCGCGCCTACCCGCGCCTGCTCTGCCGCCTGCCCGCGGCCGCGCCGCCGCGCTCCGCCGCTACCCGCCGCCGCCAGCACTGCCCCCAGTGCCGGAACAGTGTCCCCTTGCCTCGAAATTCGTGTTTTGGCATCCGGGCTCCTAAAAATACAAGTAAATAGTCCATTTCAATCGTTTTCGCGCGCTGAATCCAAATCCGTTGTTCGTTTTGCCAAATTCCATTTCTAAAAATTGCCGACGGCATCCGGAAAGGTGTTCTTAATCCAAATTTTCGCGCTGAGTCCAATTTTGATATCCATTTCACGCGAAACCACTTCTAAACATTCGACGGGGTCATCTGATAACCCACGTGATCCATTTAACACCCGAAGTCCATCACTTGTGTCCAAATTGTGCACAAACACTACCGACACACCACGTAGGCCTCCATAAGCTGCCAATCAACCAGTAATCTCATCGCGGGGATCCGGGTCTGCACATCCTCCTCCACGAAAAGAAAGTTTCGTCCTCGAAACTAACACAACTCAAACAGGAGTCACAAATACCAAGGGTAAGTACTCAACATCACCGTCTCCAACTCCCAGTCACTACTCACTCCCCGTGATTACTCCTCAACAACAACAACAACCGGAACGGCATGACCTAATTGCGCAATTCCCTCATCTCACGAGCCAGAATTCGCAACGAGCATCCCTCGTACTCCAAACTCTCACATATCTCAAAGGTAACGAGTCAATCACGAGCGAGGGATCCAAAAGCAGAACACTCCTGCGCTGAGACGTGGAAAAACCTCAGGGACTCCAACAAAAGCTGCTGGGGGGGGGGGGGGGGGGGGGGGGGTGTTACGAAATTTGAGTTGGCGTAGTTTCGTGAAAGTTTCAAGTCTTGAAGATTGAAGGTGAAGAAAGTTAGATCATTTAACTCAATCTCAAGAAAGAAGAATTCAAAAGGATCAGGTATGTTTAACTAAAGATTTTGTGTGATCCGAATACTTCTTGTAGTGTAGAAACACTTGGAAGAATTTTTAACTGTATAAAAATCAAAAACTGGTGTTCGGACATGTTCAGGATCCGGATCAGAGCCAGCGATCCGGATCCCGAAGGTTGTTGTTTCATACATTACTTCAATCCGGATCGCAGCATCTCACGATCCGGATCCCGAACGTTGAGTTTTCTAAAATGTATGAACGATCCGGATCAGGCATTCCGATCCGGATCCCGAACGTTTGTTTTCTGGAAACCGTCTTTATTGCAACTGCAATCCGGATCGCCCAAATCCGATCCGGATCGCCGTCCGTCAAAATTCCAGAAATGTTAGGTTTTTGATTCTTATCTCCTTCCTAGGGTTTCTAACCTATAAATAGACCCTATGACTCTTTTTCTAGGGTGGATCCAGAATCCGAATAGCCGTCATATTCATATCTTATTTTATACGGCTCTAGATCCACATATAGAGAAGAAAGCTAATCATTAGAGAATACTCTATGTTTCTTCATCTAAATTGATTAGTTTGATTCTAGGTTTTCATACTCACATCTTGAGTTGAATCAAACTAATGAATACTTAGATGGTATTTCCGATCTATCTTTGATCTAAGTATTCGGCGGATCATCACCACCAAAAACAACGATTTACCCCAAAAATCGGCGCGTGGATTCGCGTGTCCTTGTGGATTCAAGGTTCAACCGCTCTCGTGGATTCGGAGCGAGGCACGTTCGTGGATTCGAAGGGTGCTTTTGGGTGAAGACCGTGGACTCGGTCGGACGTCGTGGATTCGACGTTGGACGCCGTGGATTCGGCGTTGGGCGCAGATCGTGGATTCGAGAAGCGTCGCGGAGCGAGCGGAGAAGATCCTCTAGGAGCGTATGGAAAAGGTTGAGTCGTAAGTGTGTACGGTAAATCACCTTGTACGTGTTTTAATTCTAGTGGATTCTGCCGTGTTATCGGTCCCGTGGTTTTTTACCTCCGGTGATGGAGTTTTCCACGTAAAAATCTTGCGAGTTATTTTTTATTTCCGCATTGGGTTTTTATCGCAACGATTTTTGAGTGTTTATACGGTTTACACCTATTCACCCCCCTCTAGGTGTTTTTTCCCCTATTTAGATCCTTATTACATATAACCCAACAAGTGGTATCAGAGCGGGAATAGGGTTGTAAACAATGGTTGAAGGTGGGAAACATCAACCGACCCCCCGTTCTTCGATGGAACAAATTATGCGTACTGGAAAGTGCGGATGAAAGCCTTTTTAGTTTCCATCGACGAACGGGTGTGGCAATCAATTGAATTAGGATGGTCTAATGCAACTGAATTTATTGGTGATGTCCACACCTTAAAACCTAGGTCGAAATGGACCAAGGAAGAGTTAGACTCATCTTCTTACAATGGCAAGGGAATTAATGCTATTTTTAATGCCTTATCTCAAACTGAGTTCTCTCGCGTCTCAGCATGTGAGACTGCGAAAGAAATCTGGGATGTTCTTCAGGTTACACATGAGGGAACTAACCTCGTGAAGATTCAGAAACTGCAAATGCTTACGAGCAAGTTTGACTCTATCTTGTTGGCAGAAAATGAATCTTTCACGGACTACTATACACGATTGCAAGACATCGTAAACTCATGTGCTAACCTGGGAGAGAAGATTCTAGAATTTAAGATTGTAAGAAAGATCTTAAGAACTCTTCCTGAACGATTTCGCCCAAAGGTTACTGCCATTGAAACTATTAAACACCCGGACGAAATACGTGTAGAAGAATTAGTTGGTTCATTACAAACTTATGAAATGACATTTACTACTAACAATTCTTCTGGAAAAGCATCCTCTTCTAAGTCTTCAGGTTATGCGTTGAAAACAACTAAGGAAGAAGACGCGGATACATCCTCCTCAGACGATGACGAGAACCTTTCTATGGAGGAATTTGAGAAGCAGCTCGCTCTCTTGACAAGGAAGTTTCGCCGCAACTTTCGAAGGGGTAATTCAAGTAAATCTCCATCCTTCGGAAAGTCGATCAAAGGCAAGGGTACTTCAAGTTACAAGTCAAGAAAGCAAGAGAACTTCTCAAAGGATAAGAAAAGTTCAGAGGGACAACTACAATGCTTCAAATGTCGAGGCTACGACCACATTGCAACGGAGTGTCCCAACAAGTATCCGGCAAAGAAGAAGGCGATGCAAGTCGTCACTTGGGATGACAACTCAACGTCAAATGAGTCGTCTTCAAGTGATGAAGAAAAGAGCTCCACGGCATTCCACGCGTCCATATCTTCACCCTTCATGTGCTTTATGGCAAGTACATCCGAGTCGTTGTCCAACTCCACTGTTGAAAAGATTGTAACGGACAATGAATCGGATGATTCGGAAGGTGAAGATTTTGCTTTAGCCTACCACAAACTTTTGAGGGATTCAAAGAAAGTGGCTAAGCAAAACAAGAGTTTGAGAGGGAGAGTGCATGATCTCGAAGAAGAAGCAAAAAGAGCAACTTCTCTCTCAAACGCTCTTGAAGTGGAAAGGGAAAATCTGATAAAAGTAAATGTTTCCCTTCAAGAGTCCAATGAGCGTTTTGAGAAGGAACATACAAATCTGGTGGACAAAGCGAATCACTTCTCAAAGCTCTACAACGAGGCTCGACAAGATAACCTGGAAATGACAAAGACCATTTTCCAACTCAAGGATGACTTACAGCGATTCTCTTCAGGAAGGAGTAAGTTGGATAGACTTCTTGGTCTTGGTCAATCAAATCGGTTCGGCCTCGGATACACTCAAACTGGAAACAGTCCAAGTTCGAGTGGGACAGTTTTTGTGCCTCAGTCGGTATCTCCTCCTCCGACACCGGAATTCAAGACAAACAACGACAACAAACCTACTTCATCCTCTTTGGGATCGTCAAGATCTAAGGTATGTTTTCGTTGTGGTGTTTCAGGGCACATAAGAAGATATTGCAAGACGGGAGTCAAACGCTCACCTCAATCACCTCTTGCAACGACTACCAAAAAGGCGCCTCCCCGGAAATCAAAGCAAAACTTTTCAAATGAAAAGAGCCTTGGTAGTTCACCGCGCAAGATGACATCATCAAGGAGCGGCAATCGATCTGACAAGACGCCTTCACCTAGGAGAATAACCTCACGACCATTACCGACGCACTCCAAAAGGGTTTGGGTGCGCAAAGGTGAAATTTACCCTTGTCTTGTTACCAATGTTTCCTTGCATGCATATGATAGTTCGTCTTGGTATCTGGATAGCGGTTGTTCCCGTCACATGACCGGTGACAAAAATAGTTTTCAAAATCTTGAGAAAATCTCCGGAGGACTTGTTATTTTCGGAGACGGTCGATCTTCCAAAATTGTTGGAAAAGGGACGGTAGCTATTCCAGATGGCCCGATTTTGAAAAACGTCTTATTTGTTGATGGTCTTAAGACTAACCTCATAAGCATAAGTCAACTTTGCGACAATGGTTTTCAGTTAACTTTTCATCTGTTGAATGCGTTGTAACTGATAAGGACCATGTCTTCTTTTTAAAAGGGGTTAGATCTGAAAACAATTGTTATGTTGTTCCTAATAAATTTTCTGAAAATTGTAACTTAGCCGCTTTGAATAATGAAACTCTTTGGCATGAAAGGCTAGGTCACTTAAATTTTAAGGAACTTACTAGAATTTCAAACAAGGACGTGGTCAAGGGGTTCCAAAACTTTTATTTAAACAAAACGTTGTGTGTGGTGGTTGCCAAAAGGGAAAACAGCCTAGGACTGCGCACAAGAACTTGAACCACGTTGGTACAAAACGGCCCTTGAAACTTTTGCACATGGACTTAATGGGGCCGACCCGTCAACCATCTTTGGGAGGTAAATGGTATATTTTTTATTGGTTGATGATTTCTCTCGGTATTCTTGGGTAGCATTTTTAAAAGAGAAAGCTGATACTTTTGATTCTTTTCACGAGATTTGCCTTCGTATTATGATTGAAAAGAATGAAAAGATCTTCGTGTTAGAAGTGATAGAGGAGGAGAATTCATTAATTCAAAATTCATTGATTTTTGTACTTCAAACGGTATTAAGCATGAATTCTCTGCACCCTATACACCTCAACAGAATGATGTTGTCGAGCGCAAAACAGGGTTGTTCAAGAGATGGCGCGTGTGATGCTTCATAGCCGGAATTTACCGCTACATTTTTGGGCTGAAGCTGTGAACACCGCTGTCTATGTCATTAATCGAGTGTTTTGCGCCCAGGAACTTTAAATACACCATATGAGCTGTGGTTTAGTAGAAAACCCATCAAATATTTTCGTATCTTCGGGAGTCGATGTTACATTTTACGTGACCGTGAAAATCTTGGAAAGTTCGACTCTCGAAGTGATGAAGGGATTTTTTTGGGTATTCTACGAATAGCAGAGCATATCGAGTATTTAACTTGAATCTAAGACGATCGTAGAATCTATAAATGTTAAAGTAGATGAAGCTTTTCACTTTGCATCTGAAAAATCTACCCTCGATATCTCTCTAGATGATGATTCTCCTGCTAGTGCATCTTCTCATAATAATACTTCCAATATTAATGATGCATCTAATGGTTCTTCAAGTTTATCTGATGTGCAGGAATCATCTCATGTATCTCCGAGTACTCCGTTTCAACAAACGTTACGAATCTCCAAGGATCATCCGGAATCGAATATTATTGGAGATCCACAAGAAGGAGTTAGAACTCGGAGGCAGTTGGTTTGTGGATTCGCTTGCTACGTATCTTTAATCGAACCAAAGAACATAGATGAAGCTCTTCAGGATGACTACTGGATTAAAGCAATGCAGGAAGAGCTCCATCAATTTGAGCGAAACAAAGTCTGGGAATTAACGAAGCCTCCAAAGCAACATAATGTGATAGGTACCAAATGGATCTTCAAGAACAAGAAAAATGAGGATGGTACTATCATCAGGAACAAGGCACGATTAGTTGCTCAAGGCTACTCTCAAGTAGAAGGTATAGACTTTGACGAAACATTCGCCCCTGTAGCTAGACTCGAGTCCATTCGTATACTATTTGCTATTGCTTGTCATTTTAAAATCAAATTATTTCAAATGGACGTTAAGAGCGCATTTCTAAATGGGTTTTTAAATGAGGAAGTTTATGTGGCTCAACCGAAAGGTTTTGTAGATCATAAACAACCTAACCATGTTTTTCGTTTGAAAAAGGCTCTTTACGGTCTGAAACAAGCACCGCGAGCATGGTACGAAAGGTTAACAAAGCACCTTTTGGAGAAGGGCTATACTCGAGGGGGAGCTGACAGGACTCTCTTTGTGAAGCATTATCAAAGCAATTTCATTGTAGCACAAATCTATGTCGATGACATTGTATTTGGCGCAACAAGAGATAATGATGCTTCTAAATTCGCGGAGACCATGGAAAGCGAATTTGAGATGTCCATGATGGGCGAATTGACTTATTTCCTTGGATTGCAAATTAAACAAAATGATGAAGGTATTCACTTGAGTCAATCCAAGTATGCAATGGAGTTGGTCAAAAAGTTTGATCTAGAAAATTGTAAGGATTTTCCGACTCCAATGGGAACTAGCCACAAGGGACTTGGAAGTGAATCACAAGTGAGAATGTAGACGAGAAACTGTATCGAAGTATGATTGGAAGTCTACTTTACCTCACGGCTAGTCGCCCGGATATATCTCTTTTGGGTTGGGATCTGCGCGATATCAATC
>JAQNDB010000276.1:38026-102324 GCA_029204045.2 Tillandsia leiboldiana
CCCGCGCGGCACAGGGCCGCCTGCGCGGCACCTTGCAGTGCCGCGCGCACAGCGCGCGGCCTGCAAGGTCGCGCACAGGACCCGCGCGGCACCCCGCAGTGCCGCGCGCTGCCAGCGCGGCCTGCAGGGCACCCGCGGCCCCAAGGCCGCCCTGCGCGGCAATCCTTGCAGTGCCGCGCGCCACGCGGCGGCCTGCCAAGGCCGCGCGGCACAGGGGCTGGCCCGCCGCGGCCACCCCTGCAGGGTCCGCCGCGCCCGCCGCGGCCCTGCCAGGCCGCGCGGCACAGGGGCGGCCCGCCTCGCGGCCCCCTGCAGTGCGCGCGCCCAGCGCGCGGCCTGCAGGGCCGCGCATCCCCAAGGCAGCCGCGCGCAGGCGCGCAAGCGCCCCTTGCGCACGGCCGCCACCACCCCCATTTCATTCACAGCGCCGCCCGAAAACCTCGCGCGCTCGCGACTCGCGCCACCTCGCCCACAACCCGGACGACAGGTCCGCAAGGCTCCGCCCACGGGGGAGAAGAAAGAGAGAAAAGAATAAATAAAATAAATCCACCTCTTCGCGGCCTTCGGCCTCGCCGCTCGGCTCCATGTCCACGCTCGTAGAAGAAAAACGCCCAGAGTGTTCTCTTCTTCCAAAGCCTCTCTGCTTCTTCTTCTTCTTCCTTTCCTCTCTTTTCTCATTTTTCCCTTTTCTTTCTTCTTTTCTCTTTTCCTGTTTTTTTGCTACAGAGGTGGAGGGGATTGGTTTTATAAGCAACTTTAATAAATTAATTAACTTAATTAACTTAATTCCAAAACCCAACTCCAACTCACTTTTTGCCCTCGGGCCCTCCCCGCTGCCCGGAACCTCCCGAGCTCCGCTGTAATTCCAAAAGTACACGCGCTCACAGCTTTTTCTCTTCAAAAAGCTCAACCGTTGGTCGGGGTGCTCAAATCAAATACCGGCTCCAAAATTGCCAGTTCCGACTCACTTTTTGCCTCCGGGTCTTCCGCGTCAGTCCGGAACCTCCCGAACCTCGCTGTAAATCAAAGTACGCGTGTCCACAGCTTTTCTTCCTCAAAGCTCGACCGTTGAGTCGGGGTGCTCAAATCAAATACCGGCTCCAAAATTGCCAGTTCCGACTCACTTTTTTGCCTCCGGGTCCTCCGCGTCAGTCCGGAACCTCCCGCACCTCGCTGTAAATCAAAAACAACACCTGCTCCAAGTGTTTCCCATTTTTTTCTGCAACCCAAAGCGGTGTCGGCGCTTCCCGTACCAGTCACCTAACGCGTACAAAGCCCGAAACAAGCAGAGGCTTCCGCGGGGATCCAATCAACCCGAACTCCTCTGAAAACACAAATGGGAACACATCCAAGGCAAATTCCTCCGCACCACACCATCCTGCAAGGTCGGTGCGTCATCCAAATCCCGGTGTTCTACAGTACCACTAAAACACACAACTCCATCTCCCAACACTGGAAACGCTAGCATTGGCCGGCTGGCATCAGTTTCATTATTCATTAGCATGCTCCTCTGCACTGCCAAGTCCAAGAAGCTCCTCACTTCAAGAATAACTGTTGGTCTCAGATCTCGAATAACATCCATTTGGTCGGGTTTCCACTGCCTGCCCCTACGGCTAACACAATGTGACCCAAGAAGGTATGCTTCTGAAGCTAAAACTTGTATCTCAATAACTTGGCATACAGCTTGATCCACACAGGCATGGTAGCACATCCACAAGTGCTCCACGTACTCCAAGTCGCTCTGGGAGTAAATCATAATATCCTTGGGGAACACCACTCCCAGATCGTCCAAGTACAACTGGGACACACAATTCCTCAAATCATAAGAGCGGCAGGGCATTTGTCATTCCATTTGGCCTCACTATGAGCTCATAATGCCCCTGCCGGATCCTGAATGCCCTCTAGGCAAAGTCCTCGGCTGTCAGATTCCAAGTAGGTACTCACATCATACACTAACTGCCGGAGTATGACCCCATCAAAAGGTCCTAGATACCACCCGGACCTGTCTACACTCGAACCATAAAAGGACCCTCACCGTCGTGTATCAACGACGTGGCATCACCACGTGTACCAACGGCGTGGCAGCAGCACCGTATCTCAACGGCGTGGCACTAGGTCAAACAGACCCCTCGATCCATCAGATCCTGCAACTGCGCCATCAGCTCTCTCAGCTTCACAGGCGATATCCAATGAGATGCTGTCGTGGGTGGCGCGGTCCCCCGAACCACGTCAAACGTAATTTCTATCTCCCTAACCGGCGGCATTATCAACGGCATAGGTGAAATCACACCCGAGATTTCGTGGGCAACAGAGATATCCTTGGGTTCCCGGTGCCACCGTAAGCACCTCCCGCACAGTCGCTATAACCTGTGTGCTCTAACTATCTCAACCACCAAGCCTCCTCCCGTCTGCCTCGCAGAGGTCAAAATCTGATCTCACAGCAGTCAAACATCTTGTGGCACTAAGCCAACCAAAACCCAAGCACTTGGTCAAACACCGAATTGCCACAATTTCCAATAAGTCTGCCGATACAACTCACGGTCTCAACTGCATTGGACATAATCCACAAGTGCTCCTCCACATGCACAACACCAACAGAAACCTGTACCTCTAGTGCACGTGGTAACTGTTACGGAATTTGAGTTGGCGTAGTTTCGTGAAAGTCTCAAGTCTTGAAGATTGAAGGTGAAGAAAGTTGGATCATTTAACTCAATCTCAAGAAAGAAGAATTCAAAAGGATCAGGTATGTTTAACTAAAGAATTTGTGTGATCCGAATACTTCTTGTAGTGTAGAAACACTTGGAAGAATCTTTCATTGCATAAAAATCAAAACTGGACTTGGGACTTGTTCAGGATCCGGATCAGGTTGTTCGATCCGGATCCCGAAGGTGGTTCGTTCATACATCGACGCAATCCGGATCGTAGTCTCTTGATCCGGATCCCGAACGTTGATGTTTGGTGAACTGTATGAACGATCCGGATCGTAGTCACATGATCCGGATCCCGAACCTTCGTTTTTCTGGAATTGGCTGTTTTGTTATGACGATCCGGATCCTAGTTATCACGATCCGGATCGCCGTCCGTAAAAATCCAGAAATGGCAGGTTTTTGATTCTTATCTCCTTCCTAGGGTTTCTAACCTATAAATACACCCTATGACTCCTTTTCTAGGGTGAATCCACATAGCCGTCATTTTCATATATCATCTTATACGGCTATAGATCCACATATAGAGAAGAAAGGAAATCATTAGAGAATACTCTATGTTTCTTCATCTATATTGATTAGTTTGATTCTAGGTTTTCATACTCACATCTTGAGTTGAATCAAACTAATGAATACTTAGATGGTATTTCCGATCTATCTTTGATCTAAGTATTCGGCGGATCATCACCACCCAAAAACAACGATTTACCCCAAAAATCGGCGCGTGGATTCGCGTGTCCTTGTGGATTCAAGGTTCAATCGCTCTCGTGGATTCGGAGCGAGGCACGTTCGTGGATTCGAACGGTGCTATTGGGTGAAGACCGTGGATTCGGTCGGACGTCGTGGATTCGACGTTGGACGCCGTGGATTCGGCGTTGGGCGCAGATCGTGGATTCGAGAAGCGTCGGACGCGAGCGGAGAAGATCCTCTAGGAGCGTATGGAAAAGGTTGAGTCGTAAGTGTGTACGGTAAATCACCTTGTACGTGTTTCAATTCTAGTGGATTTCTGCCGTGTTATCGGTCCCGTGGTTTTTTACTCCGGTGATGGAGTTTTCCACGTAAAAATCTTGCGTGTTATTTTATTTTCCGCATTGGGTTTTATCGCAACGATTTTTGGAGTGTTTATACGTTTACACCTATTCACCCCCCTCTAGGTGTTTCTTCCCCTATTTAGATCCGTATTATATACGACCCAACAAGTGGTATCAGAGCGGGAATAGGGTTGTGAACAATGGTTGAAGGTGGAAACATCAATCGACCCCCTTTCTTTGATGGAACAAATTATGCGTACTGGAAAGTACGGATGAAAGCCTTTTTATCTTCCATCGACGAAAGGGTGTGGCATTCAATTGAATCAGGATGGACTAATCCAACTGAACTTATCTCTGATGTTCACACCTTAAAACCTAGGTCGAAATGGACCAAGGAAGAGTTTGAGTTATCTTCTTACAATGGCAAGGGAATTAATGCTATTTTTAATGCCTTATCTCAAACTGAATTCTCTCGCGTCTCGGCATGTGAGACTGCGAAAGAAATCTGGGATGTTCTCCAGGTTACACATGAGGGAACTAACCTCGTGAAGATTCAGAAACTGCAGATGCTTACGAGCAAGTTTGACTCTATCTTAATGGCAGAAAATGAATCTTTCACGGACTACTATACACGATTGCAAGACATCGTAAACTCATGTGCTAATCTGGGAGAGAAGATTCCAGAATTTAAGATTGTAAGAAAAATCTTAAGAACTCTTCCTGAACGATTTCGCCCAAAGGTTACTGCCATTGAAACTATTAAACACCCGGACGAAATACGTGTAGAAGAATTAGTTGGTTCATTACAAACGTATGAAATGACTTTTAATACTAACAATTCTTCTGGAAAAGCATCCACTTCTAAGTCTTCAGGTTATGCGTTGAAAACAACTAAGGAAGAAGACGCGGATACATCCTCCTCGGACGATGACGAGAACCTTTCTATGGAGGAATTTGAGAAGCAGCTCGCTCTCTTGACAAGGAATTTTCGCCGCAACTTTCGAAGGGGTAATTCAAGCAAATCTCCATCCTTCAGAAAGTGGAACAAAGGCAAGGGTACTCCAAGTCACAAGTCAAGAAAGCAGGAGAACTTCTCAAAGGATAAGAAAAGTTCAGAAGGACAACTGCAATGCTTCAAATGTCGAGGCTACGGCCACATTGCAACGGAGTGTCCTAACAAGTATCCGGCAAAGAAGAAGGCGATGCAAGTCGTCACTTGGGATGACAACTCAACGTCAAATGAGTCGTCTTCAAGTGATGAAGAAAAGAGCTCCACCGCATTCCACGCGTCCGTATCTTCACCCTTCATGTGCCTTATGGCAAATACATCTGAGTCGTTGTCCAACTCCACTGTTGAAAAGAACGCAACGGACAACGAATCGGATGATTCGGAAGGTGAAGATTTTGCTCTAGCCTACCACAGACTTTTGAGGGACTCAAAGAAAGTGGCTAAGCAAAACAAGAGTTTGAGAGGGAGATTGCATGATCTCGAAGAAGAAGCAAAAAGAGCGACTTCTCTCTCAAACGCTCTTGAAGTGGAAAGGGAAAACCTGATAAAAGAAAATGCTTCCCTTCAAGAGTCCAATGAGCAACTTGAAAAGGAACATACAAATCTGGTGGATAACGCGAATCACTTTTCAAAGCTCTACAACGAGGCTCGACAGGATAACCTGGAAATGACAAAGACCATTTTCCAACTCAAGAATGACTTACAGCGATTCTCTTCAGGAAGGAGTAAGTTGGATAGACTTCTTGGTCTTGGTCAATCAAATAGGTTCGGCCTCGGATACACTCAAACTGGAAACAGTCCAAGTTTGAGTGGGACAGTTTTTGTGCCTCAGTCGGTATCTCCTCCTCCGACACCGGAATTCAAGACAAACAACGACAACAAACCTACTTCATCCTCTTTGGGATCGTCAAGATCTAAGGTATGTTTTCGTTGTGGTGTTTCAGGGCACATAAGAAGATTTTGCAAGACGGGAGTCGAACGCTCATCTCAAGCACCTCTTGCATCAACTACCAAAAAGGCTCCTTTCCGGAAATCAAAGCAAAACTTTTCAAATGAAAAGAGACTTGGTAGTTCACCGAGCAAGACGACTTCATCAAGGAGCAACAATCGTTTTAACAAGACGCTTTCACCTAGGCACAAAACTTCACGACCATTACAGACGCATTCCAAAAAGGTTTGGGTGCGCAAAGGTGAAATTTTCCCTTGTCTTGTTTCCAATATTTCCTTGCATGCATATGATAGCTCGTCTTGGTATCTGGATAGCGGGTGTTCCCGTCACATGACCGGTGACAAAAATAGTTTTCAAAATCTTGAGAAAATCTCCGGAGGACACGTTGTTTTCGGAGACGGTCGATCTTCCAAAATTGTTGGAAAAGGGACGGTAGCTATTCCAGATGGCCCGATTTTGAAAAACGTCTTATTTGTTGATGGCCTTAAGACTAACCTCATAAGCATAAGTCAACTTTGCGACAATGGTTTTTCAGTTAACTTTTCATCGGTTGAATGCGTTGTAACTGATAAGGACCATGCTTTCTTTCTAAAAGGGGTTAGATCTGAAAACAATTGTTATGTTGTTCCTAATAAATTTTCTGAAAATTGTAACTTAGCCGCTTTGAATAATGAAACTCTTTGGCATGAAAGGCTAGGTCACTTAAATTTTAAGGAACTTACTAGAATTTCAAACAAGGATGTGGTCAAGGGGATTCCAAAGCTTTTATTTAAACAAAACGTTGTGTGTGGTGGTTGCCAAAAGGGAAAACAGTCTAGGACTGCACACAAGAACTTGAACCACGTTGGTACAAAACGGCCCTTGGAACTTTTGCACATGGACTTAATGGGGCCGACCCGTCAACCATCCTTGGGAGGTAAATGGTACATCTTTTTATTGGTTGATGATTTCTCTTGGTTTTCATGGGTAGCATTTTTGAGAGAGAAAGCTGATACGTTTGACTCTTTTCATGAGATTTGCCATCGTATTTTGATTGAAAAGAATGAAAAGATCATTCGTGTTAGAAGTGATAGGGGTGGAGAATTCATAAATTCAAAATTCATTAACTTTTGTACTTCAAATGGCATTAAACATGAATTCTCGGCACCCTATACACCTCAGCAGAATGGTGTTGTTGAGCGCAAAAACAGGGTTGTCCAAGAGATGGCGCGTCTGATGCTTCATAGCCGGAAATTACCGCTACATTTTTGGGCTGAAGCTGTGAACACCGCTGTCTATGTCATTAACAGAGTGTATTTGCGCCCAGGAACCTTGAATACACCATATGAGCTGTGGTTTAGTAGAAAACCGGATATCAAGTACTTTCGTATCTTCGGGAGTCGATGTTACATCTTACGTGACCGTGAAAATCTTGGAAAGTTCGACTCTCGAAGTGATGAAGGGATCTTTTTGGGTTATTCTACGAATAGCAGAGCATATCGAGTATTTAACATTGAATCTAAGACGATCGTAGAATCTATAAATGTTAAAGTAGATGAAGCTTCTCATTTTGAATCTGAAAAATCTACCCTCGATATCTCTCTAGATGATGATTCTCCTGCTAGTGCATCTTCTCATAATAATACTTCCAATATTAATGATGCATCTAATGGTTCTTCTAGTTTATCTGATCTGCAGGAATCATCTCGTGTACCTCCGAGTACTCCGTTTCAACAAACGCTACGAATCTCCAAGGATCATCCGGAATCGAACATCATTGGAGATCCACAAGAAGGAGTTAGAACTCGAAGGCAGTTGGTTTGCGGATTTGCTTGCTACGTATCTTTAATCGAACCAAAGACAATAGATGAAGCTCTTCAGGATGACTACTGGATTAAAGCAATGCAGGAAGAGCTCCATCAATTTGAGCGAAACAAAGTCTGGGAATTAACGAAGCCTCCAAAGCAACATAATGTGATAGGTACCAAATGGGTCTTCAAGAACAAGAAAGATGAAGATGGTACTATCATCAGGAACAAGGCACGACTAGTTGCTCAAGGCTACTCTCAAGTAGAAGGTATAGACT
Source organism: Tillandsia leiboldiana (assembly GCA_029204045.2). NCBI lineage: Eukaryota > Viridiplantae > Streptophyta > Magnoliopsida > Poales > Bromeliaceae > Tillandsia > Tillandsia leiboldiana. Next base: position 45,786 of record JAQNDB010000276.1, read on the forward strand.
TTGACGAAACTTTCGCCCCTGTAGCTAGACTCGAGTCCATTCGTATATTGTTTGCTATTGCTTGTCATTTTAAAATCAAATTATTTCAAATGGACGTCAAGAGCGCATTTCTAAATGGGTTTTTAAATGAGGAAGTTTATGTAGCTCAACCGAAAGGTTTTGTAGATCATAAACAACCTAACCATGTTTTTCGTTTGAAAAAGGCTCTTTACGGTCTGAAACAAGCACCGCGAGCATGGTACGAAAGGTTAACAAAGCACCTTTTGGAGAAGGGCTATACTCGAGGGGGAGCTGACAGGACTCTCTTTGTGAAGCATTATCAAAATAATTTCATTGTAGCACAAATCTATGTCGATGACATTGTATTTGGTGCAACAAAAGATAATGATGCTTCTAAATTCGCGGAGACCATGGAAAGCGAATTTGAGATGTCCATGATGGGCGAACTGTCTTATTTTCTTGGATTGCAAATTAAACAAAATGATGAAGGTATTCACTTGAGTCAATCCAAGTATGCACTGGAGTTGGTCAAAAAGTTTGATCTAGAAAATTGTAAAGATTTTCCAACTCCAATGGGAACTAGCCACAAGGGACTTGGAAGTGAATCACATAGTGAGAATGTAGATGAGAAACTGTATAGAAGTATGATTGGAAGTCTACTTTACCTCACGGCTAGTCGCCCGGATATATCCTTTAGTGTTGGGATTTGCGCGAGATATCAATCAGCACCAAAGGAGGTTCACCTGAAAGCGGTGAAACGGATCATCCGGTATATCAAAGGATCAATTAATTTCGGAATTTGGTATCCTATGGGAACAAGTCTGGACATTGTTGGATACTCAGATGCCGATTGGGCAGGATCAGTGGATGATCGGAAAAGCACGAGTGGTGCATGCTTCTATCTTGGCCATTGCCTTGTTGCATGGCACAGTAAAAAGCAGAATTGCATAGCACTCTCGACTGCCGAAGCGGAATACATTTCAGCTGGAAGTTGCTCAACTCAACTCATTTGGATGAAAAGCGTACTGAGTGACTTCCGCATTTCAGCATCTTCGGTAACAATTCTTTGTGACAACACAAGTGCAATTAACATTTCTAAAAACCCTGTGTTGCACTCTAGAACAAAACATATTGAACTTAGATATCATTTTCTTAGAGAGCTAGTTGAATCAAATACTCTTCAACTTTCATATATTTCAACTGAAGATCAATTAGCTGACTTTTTAACAAAACCTTTGGATCAAAAACGTTTTATTCATTTACGAAAAGCAATTGGGATGCTTTCCTTGAAATAATCTTCTTTTTGAAATCTTTGCATAGGATAGGTTTTGTATTTGTTTTTGTTTTGTTCATTATCTATGTTTATACATAGGATATTAATTGAGCATAGATCTTAATTGACTTTAATTGCATCTGTTCACACATTTAGAAATTTATTATGCTTTTGCCATCATAATATTTCATTGTTGCAATGATCGTTTATGTTAATTAAATCATCTTCTAAAGTGATCAAAGTCAATTTCTCTCTCAATGATCTCTTGGTATAGTCATTATCTTATTTGACTGTTTAGTCGAGTATGAAATCGAGATCAATTTTTGGTTGAATACTTTATATCTTAAATAATTGATAGCCAATTGAGGGGGAGTCAAAGATAATGTAAAATGCTCAAAAGATGTGGAAAGAGTTACATCCCAATGAGGAGTGTGAAAACTACCACCACATGGAGGAAAGAGCTACCACCTCGGTCGTCCGAGTATTGTGTGCAGCTACCACATGTATACCAAGCATGGTTGTTCAAATTTTTTGATTAAGTAAAATGCATGTTGAAATACTTGACTCTGTCAAATTTCAAGGTTGGTATAAGGTGGGATTTTAATGAAAGATGCTCAAAGAGCCACTCTCTTCAACAGATTGTCTAGAAATATTATCTACCATATTTGGGATTTCAAACATCTATTGATCTTTGTATTTCATTTTCTTTACCGAATTGATTATTTGATAAAGGCATTACTCATAAGATCAAGTTAGATGTAATTGAAGGTGTTCAACTTTAAGGGATTTAATTCTTGTAAATTTTCGTTTCATTTTTGGATATTACTGATAGATTTAGCATAATCTAATTCTTGTTGTGTGAAACGATGCTTTTTGTTTAAAGTTAATACACCTTTGTGCTTACAATCTTTTTCTGGTTTTTCTTGAATTTCTCTGAAATTTTTCTAAAGAAAAAGTTGGGGCCGATCCGGATCGGGCAAGGTGATCCGGATCCCGAACGCAGGTTTTCTCCTGCGGGCTGACGATCCGGATTGGACCTGCCGATCCGGATCCCGAACGCAGTTTTTACTGCGGGTAGCCGATCCGGATCGCAAGCTCGGGAAGATCCGGATCGCGGCTAGGTTTTTATAAAGAACAAAAGGGTTTTGATTTCTTTTACTCCAATCTTTTGTTCAAAAGTTTCCAGAGCGCTTCTCTCTAGATTTCATCCTCCTTGGAAACTTTCAAACTCAAGTTCTTCAATTCCAAGTAAGTTTTTATTGATCAAAATCTCGGTTTTTCACCGTTTTTCTTTTTTCCTCCTCAAACGCACGAATTTCTTGGATCAACTTTGTTTGTGGATGGTTTTTGATCAAATTTCTTTTGAAATAAGAACTCTGGGTTGTTTAGTTTTGATTATATGCTAGGTTTTCTCCTGATTAACGGATTTTTAGGCTTCGATTTCTAAAATTTCGGTTTTAGGGCATATAATAAGGATTTTCGAAATTCATGCAATTGATCTATTTTTAAAAGTCCTTTTGCAAAACTAATTTGATTCTTAGTCTCTCTACATGATAATGATTCTTTGGATATAATTTTTCAATTTTTGAAAACTAAGAATTTTTGTGTTCTTGAGTTGGTTTTTCACAGGACTTCAATCTTCTTAAGGCATTTGGATCAATGGAATTCTCATGGATCATTCTTTTGTTGGTCACAATAGTGCACACTCGGGCCACAAACAAATTAAAGAGAGCTAAGAAAACACAACAAAAAGGTGAATTTGTCGAGGTCAGTGATACAGAGGTGGATTGTCACGAGATAGATTGGACTGCATTGACAGATGATGATGAATCATTGCCTGAACAAAAGGCGTCCGATGCTTCGAAAGGAAAAGCACCCATGGACAAAGGAAAAGCGCCTATGACTAAACCAACCATCTCTGTGAAAAGGAAACGAGTAACTAGACGTTTTGGACTACGACAAGACGCTGATTTTAACACACCGATAGTTCCTGACTCCCCGCCTCGCGTGGAAGGAGTGTTCGTCAGCATGGATCGCGTTCGAGCGTTTGAACGTCGTGAATGCATCGGTGAACGTCATGTCAACATTGAAGCTCTCCGAAATCACTCACCTGAGTTTGGAACCTTGATTGAGCAAGCTAATCTCATCCAAGTCTGCCGATTCCCCGAACTACTTGGGTATTGTTTGTATCGTGTAAGGACCTTTTACACGAATGCAACACATCTTCAAGAAGGAGAACATGGATCAATGCATTTCTATACAATTATCCAAGGGATGAAACTTAAAATCACTCCGCAGCTAATTGGCGAAGTTCTTGGAATGGAATCTAACACATCGGGGGTCAACTTTTTGAAAGGAAAAAGTTTGACGAATGCCTTGTGGCGAACAGTGATAGATAAAATTTGTTTGGAAGGAACGAATTCAGCTAATGGTAAAAGTGTAAAATCCAAACATCTTCGACTGGAGTACCGATTTCTAAATTTCATCACGTGTTACAACATTCTACCTAACATGCAGACTAAGGTCGTGAGATGGGAAAGACTGCTGTTCCTATATCTCTTAGGTCATCCCTCTGAGGCTGTAGGATTGAACATGAATATCCCCTACATAATTTGGAATAGAATGTCAAGATATATTGTACATCCTCATCCTTCTGAGCGACTTCCGTTTCCGTTAATCATCATGAGGATCCTACAAAAGTTTGACATTGATATAAGCTCGACATCTTATCAACACTGTTGGGGGATGATAGATGAGTCAACGATTGTGAAGTCACTTCACAAATTACCACATGTTACTCCGACACATTCCACTGGAAAGAAACCTTGTGTCGGCACCTCGGCCTCACCGTCTCAACAAGCATCAGAACAAAGGCGAATGTCTGAAGAACTCGAGATCATAACGGCATCCCAAATTACATTGACCAAGAAAGTAAATTCAATGAGGAAATTGATCAAGAACATGTTCACTAAGATGGGATATAGTGCGTCTGAGGACTCAGACTCGGATGACTAATTTGTGCTTTAACAATTTTTGTGCAGATTTGTGCAGGATTTTATCTTTTTAGACTTTAGTTCAGCTTTTAGGACTTACTTTTAGTTCTAGTTCTTATTTTTCGGAACAATTTTTGAAATCTTTAACTCTCCTTAAATTTTTGTGTTTTTGGCTAATTTTGTGACAAAAAGGGGGAGAGAGTTTATAGAGAACTTGAACAATGATTGATTGAACAATGATGATGATGTGAATGAACATCAAGGTAAGGGAACTTGAACAATTGATTGAACAATTGATTGTGAAAATCTTGATGATGAAGATTTTGTATACATCAAGGTAAGTATGATCTCAACTTCAACTTTTGGTTTTTCCATTTGTTTGAATGCATGCCTCGACTAACTATTTGCTAACTATTTGGGCATGTAATATAACTAACAAGTTGATGTTCACTAACAAGTTTGTGACACTTGGTTTTTGATTGCATAGAAGATATGTTGGTTCTTAACTCTGATCAATTACATATCTATATATATATAAGTTTGTCACAAACATGTTCATGACATTTGGTTTTTACGTGCAAAGAAGATATGTTGGTGTTTCTTTAACTATGATCAGTTTACATATCTGAATATAAATGTCATGGTAAGTATAAATGAGTTTAAACTTCATCTCTGTTTGTGGTTTTTGAATAATACAAAATTCTTGAGGTATCTAATGATTTCTTTTGTCAAGAATGATTTCTTTTTGCAGAGAGTACAGATGTCTAAGTCTAGAGTCTGTTTTAGGAGTTTAACTCATGTATTGTATTTTGGATCTTCATTGTAAATTTTTGTTGTATGGTGATAGCAACAAAAATATCTTTTTGAATTTTCTTTAGTGGATCTATGTTTTGTCACGAAACCGCCAAAGGGGGAGATTGTTACGGAATTTGAGTTGGCGTAGTTTCGTGAAAGTCTCAAGTCTTGAAGATTGAAGGTGAAGAAAGTTGGATCATTTAACTCAATCTCAAGAAAGAAGAATTCAAAAGGATCAGGTATGTTTAACTAAAGAATTTGTGTGATCCGAATACTTCTTGTAGTGTAGAAACACTTGGAAGAATCTTTCATTGCATAAAAATCAAAAACTGGACTTGGGACTTGTTCAGGATCCGGATCAGGTTGTTCGATCCGGATCCCGAAGGTGGTTCGTTCATACATCGACGCAATCCGGATCGTAGTCTCTTGATCCGGATCCCGAACGTTGATGTTTGGTGAACTGTATGAACGATCCGGATCGTAGTCACATGATCCGGATCCCGAACCTTCGTTTTTCTGGAATTGGCTGTTTTGTTATGACGATCCGGATCCTAGTTATCACGATCCGGATCGCCGTCCGTAAAAATCCAGAAATGGCAGGTTTTTGATTCTTATCTCCTTCCTAGGGTTTCTAACCTATAAATACACCCTATGACTCCTTTTCTAGGGTGAATCCACATAGCCGTCATTTTCATATATCATCTTATACGGCTATAGATCCACATATAGAGAAGAAAGGAAATCATTAGAGAATACTCTATGTTTCTTCATCTATATTGATTAGTTTGATTCTAGGTTTTCATACTCACATCTTGAGTTGAATCAAACTAATGAATACTTAGATGGTATTTCCGATCTATCTTTGATCTAAGTATTCGGCGGATCATCACCACCCAAAAACAACGATTTACCCCAAAAATCGGCGCGTGGATTCGCGTGTCCTTGTGGATTCAAGGTTCAATCGCTCTCGTGGATTCGGAGCGAGGCACGTTCGTGGATTCAAACGGTGCTATTGGGTGAAGACCGTGGATTCGGTCGGACGTCGTGGATTCGACGTTGGACGCCGTGGATTCGGCGTTGGGCGCAGATCGTGGATTCGAGAAGCGTCGGAGCGAGCGGAGAAGATCCTCTAGGAGCGTATGGAAAAGGTTGAGTCGTAAGTGTGTACGGTAAATCACCTTGTACGTGTTTCAATTCTAGTGGATTTCTGCCATGTTATCGGTCCCGTAGTTTTTTACTCCGGTGATGGAGTTTTCCACGTAAAAATCTTGCGTGTTATTTTATTTTCCGCATTGGGTTTTATCGCAACGATTTTTGGAGTGTTTATACGTTTACACCTATTCACCCCCCTCTAGGTGTTTCTTCCCCTATTTAGATCCGTATTATATACGACCCAACAGTAACAAATCTGCCTCTAGTCCATGCAGGAATGCAACCTACTCTAACTCCGACTGCTGTGATGAATTCACACCTGCGACAACCCGATCCGCTGCTGTGGTGCCCTCCAACCGGGCGGCACAGGTTCATCCGCTCAAAGCAAGTGGTTGTCGCTCAATCTGCAAGGAAAATCAGGACTATTCACATAGGGAGCACGACCTCTGTCCCTGCTCCCACTGAGGTGACGAATAAGGTCCTCCGTAGATAACAAATCCACGCTACCGCTGCGCCACTCCGATACAGATACTGATGCTGCCATCGGTGTGACACCCCCAGAATTTGGATTAGTCCTATATATAAATGATATAATAGGACTAAAATCTCTAACCCGGCTATAGCATTTTGGATGGTAGCAAGATCCAAGAGGAACATGAGAGTTAAGCGTGCTAGAGCTAGAGTAGTTCTAGGATGGGTGACCCCCTGGGAAGTGGGGCGTCACAGTTGGTATCAGAGCCATTCACCAGCCGGAAATGTGAGATGAGTCTCGGCTGAGCCAGGGTTATTTAGCGGGTAGAGCGAGGCTCCCCGGCTAATGACCGTTGTGAGTGGAGTGCAGCACCTCACAAGGTCAGCTAAGGCTAGCGAGACGAGTCTCACATCGCCTGGTGCTTGTGAGTGTGCTTGAGCCTGACGTGGACGTCAGGGCTTAAAGGGGGGAAGAATGTGACACCCCCAGAATTTGGATTAGTCCTATATATAAATGATATAATAGGACTAAAATCTCTAACCCGGCTATAGCATTTTGGATGGTAGCAAGATCCAAGAGGAACATGAGAGTTAAGCGTGCTAGAGCTAGAGTAGTTCTAGGATGGGTGACCCCCTGGGAAGTGGGGCGTCACAATCGGGGTCCACCCGATCTCTGGCATCTCGGGGATCTACACCCCTTGGGAAGAAAACTAGAATGCCACTGCCGGTCGGTCTGTCCTCCATCACCCGGCGCCAAGCGCCTAAGTCCAGAACTCACCTCTGGCGGCAGATCCCTATCCAAGGGAACCACATCGCCAAGCTCCACACACAACCCTACACCATCGAGGCGTCAATAAAACATAACAGAGGGACCAACTAAACTGAACGGTATCCAGGCGCAATCCACTCCCAGACACACAAATCCTATGCGCCTCATCCCCCGAAACCTGGAGCGCGCAGTTCAACAACTGCATAAACTCTCTAGCACAGGGAGGCTCTCATTTGTTCACTCCATCACCACCAACCACGACTCTGCCTCCAAAGGCTCCAAACTCAATCTTACGAGTCGGGGTGGTTCATCTGCAAAATCTGGCTGAATAGCTCGATCATGTCCCACAACTCCTCTACTGTCAACTATCCACCCTGCCTCGGTGCCTCGACACTAAACATTGGCACGGAGGGGGCTACTCAGTGTTCTGACAACTGTGTCACTAAAACCAGCTGCTCGCTCACTCTGCCGCTGATAAGCCTCTGCCAATCCCGTCATCTGGGTCCGGAGTTCTCAGACCTCAATCCAGGTATCCGGCCCATAGCCAACCGCTCAAGCTCAACAGCTATGACAGGATGCACACGGGTCAAAACCCAGCGTCGGGGAGACACCCCTCACCACGACGAAACAACAAATCAGCACACAAAAGCCACTCGACCCAATCCAGCGAAAGTCTAGAGCATGTCACCCATTCCACAGCATTATGTTGTCTGCAGCCAACATAATTACTTAGGAGAATAAACATGCCAATCACCCTTCCCGTCCCTTGGGAGAGGTATAAAACTCAATCAGGACTCTCGCTATAAATCACGACTCTCACGAAGTCAACCAAGGGTCAAACCATAAGCCTAGGGTTTCTAAGTCCACCATGACCTACAACCTAGGCTCTGATACCACTCTAATCTGTCACGCCCCGGGGTCGAAACTGCGCCCCGGGCTCGCCAACAGATCCGCCACCTATGCGAAATCCCGCATAGCCGAAGCGTCCAACCTGCAAAAGTATCATCTAACAACTAAACAGATATCAGAGCTGAAGAAAAACTGCTGTAATAAAAATCTGAATCACTGTACAACTGAAAAAAAAGGTACAATATCTATCTCCCAAAATGATCATAAACAAAATCCTCTAATACAAAACTCAAAAGGGAGATATCTCCAATAAATACATCAGTGTACAAGCTCTCAATATAAAATATCCTCACTACATCAGTCTCTCAAAAGAGGAAAAAGAAATAAACTAATCTACTAAAGCTCTCCTCTGAAGGGGTACCGCTACACTCCAACGACGGGTAGGGAACTAGCTCGCGACTCTCTCGCCTCGGTCAGAAGGATCAGCAATAGGAGCAACAGGAATAGTAGTAGGAGTTCCTGGGGAAAAGACACCACGATGGGTGTGAGAACTACATCCCACAGTAGTTCTCAGTGGGTGCCGCCAACCAGCCCGACGGTCTGCCCACTAAGTCTATTAGAGGCATAAGATAACAGTGCAATGAAATCTGAACAAGAAAAGCTGGAGCTACTCTACAGCTACCATGCCTCTATCTAGATGCTCAAAAAGTGGAACAGATGAAAGTATGATGCATCCACTAACTCTCAAGTATAGTCACCCAATCTACACTGACTGCCTCCTCGGGTCCAGTCAAACCTGCGCCTACCTACTGCCGTTACATCCCGGAGGACCGGACTGACGTAGGGCGTCCGTAGCTGCCAAAACTGGCCCAGCCAGAGGGACTGTGTCAACAAGTCGCGATACAAAAGTAACAAATCCACCCCGGGCGTGGCTCTCGAGGGGTGCGACCCCACCGACGAAAAGGAATCCGCGCACTCTGTCGCTCAGGTGGCACTGCAGGCTATAGTCAAAATCCACGCTCACGCTCTGAACGGAAGGACTCAAACCAGCGAACATCTCGCACAACAGTCGGAGCACGCTCGACGACTCAGCTGATAAGCTCTCACGAAACACGAGACACTAGCCTCACCAACAGCTCACGGTACAGAACACACTGGCTGGAGATACTCCACAGCCAGGAACGACCGACAACTCGGGGCCAAGAACACAGGTCGGACGACACTCAACGACCTGGGACCACCGCCAACCCCAACGGTTCCCAACAACACTGACCGGAAGATACTCGACGGCCCGGGACCACCGTCTACTCAACGACTCCCCACGACACTAGCACAAACTAAACTCATCTATCAGACTACACTCTGCCCCCAGGCACGAGTGCAACAATGTCCCACAGAAACCCGACCCTCGGCCCACTACCCGGGCGAGGCAACACTATGTCCAGGAAAGATGCAAAGTGTGGGAAATCTAAAGCATAAAAGAACCTAGCCCAAGTGAAGGTTCTCTACTGGTCTGGTTAACATGCAGCATATGACGGGGTGCTAAGTCAAGTTCCAATAATAGCATTAAATAAACTAAATCATGAGCAGGGAACATCAAGGGATATAAACACCAAAACCAAGCAACATAAGTCTCATCTCCCTAAACATGCTCTCAACTAGCGTAGGTAAAAACATTCATCGAACATATAATATCTCGAAGATATCTACAGTGTACCCAGAATCATGAAAGCCTCGATCCATATGAACTATATCATTCTTATGCTCACCTCTCAAGGCTATAGTTTGTACAACGAAATATGCATGCTCTCAAATTATCAAATATAAATATACTATCTTGCAAGTTTCCATCAGGCATATCTCAATATCATATACTACAATTCCTCGAACCAATGTCATTACCAAGCTTGCATCTCAATCAGATATTGGTACACTAACATGCATGCATTCTAATACATAGAATTAGAGAACCGTCCACCGGTTCTGGAGACGAAACACCCACCTGTAGCGCTTTCCGCAGGCAAAGCCGAAGTCGGTGAAGTGCCGAACCCTCAACCGGAGGAAAACCGAAAACCACGCCGCACGCGTACTGCCGCGAACCACGAAGGATCCCCCCCCCGGAAGCTCAAATAATCCCGTCGAGTACACATAAAGACCTGCGCGCAACTGGGTCAGTCCACGGCCAAAGTCGCAAAACAACAAGGGCCCAAGTACACCGAAACTCTGACTCACCTCCGGCACACAAAGCTTAAAGTAGAAGAGAAAAAGGCCGTCAAGGAGCTCCACCACAACACTAGCAGCTGACACAAAATCAAGCTCATAAAAGCCCACTTCATAACTCTGAATTCAATAACCGAAACGGCACATTAAGTCCATCACAAACATAAATCGCTTGCACTTAAATACTTGTTCCAGTGCATAAAATAATTAAGTCCAAAGTCCAATTAGGTACATAAGTCATTCCCAACATACTTGCAGATTTTCAGCAACAATAAACTATAAAGAGGACTAAAGATGGTATATCAAACCTTATCCAAATTTCAAGAGTAAGGTATCAAATTGTTCCTCTTGAAGTCTAGAAAATTTCCCAACTTGAAATTCACCATTTCATAAAGAGTAGAAAAAGATATTCCAAAATTACCGCATGCTGTCCAAAATAGTAATCTGAACTAAGGGCCCCAAAGATGATAAAATTTACCATATTCGAAGCAAGATATAGCCTTCCTCTTCAATACGAAAAATGTAGGTCTCTGAGTCCTGGTGAATTCCCCGCAAAAATTAACCTACAACTCCACTTCTTCAGTCCTAGGGAGAAAAAACTCTAAACATTGCTCAAAATCACATCCAGAATCTCAGCTGTGCACAAAAGTCTCAGAAATGACTTAATTCACCCAATTTAGAGTCCAAATTTGAAGTTCCAGAAAATACGAAAATTGGATCTCTTTAAGTCCTGGAAATTTTCCCACAAAAACCAACTTAAAATTCCATTTGTACATCCCAGGGGAGTAAAAACACTAACCTCTACTCGAAATCCTCCACAGAAAATAAGTGTCTCAAAGATTGTTATAATTACCTGGTTTAGAGCTCCAATTAGGTTCCACCTTCAATACGAAAGTTGTAGATATTGAAGTCATGAAGAGAACCCCGCAAGAATCACCCAAAAAATTCCACTCCTACAATTCTGGAGACCTCTAGGAAGAAAATTCGACGAAGTGGAACCCAAAACCAGCAATGACCAAGCTCCAACAATGGTGGTTTCCTTGATGAAGAAGGAGAAGATGAAGGCTGCTTCTTTGACTCCTTAGCAGCTAAGAGGTATAAAATGTCCAAAAGAGAAGCCCCATTCCAATTAGCCCTCTTAAATAGCCTTAAACTATTCCAAAATTAGGCTTAAGGTACACTACAAACCCTTCACCAACTCCCCTCTCATACCAAATCCCTTGCACCCGATCCGGTGCAAGGCGGGTCGGACCAAATGGTTCGGCCGACCAAAGTCCACGCCACGTAGCACGGCCCAGCACACACGCGGGCGCGGGCGCGCGCGCGCGTGCATGCGCGGCGCATGGCTGCGCGGTGCACCGCCCTCCCCCCCCTGCGGTCGCCTCCTGCACCGGGTGTACGCCCCCACCGTGCACCACGCTGCACCTGCCGGTGCATGGCCCGTGAGCCGGCCGCCGTGAGCCCGGTCCACCATCCCAGCAACACCAAAAACTCCATTTTAAGCCCAAAATGTCCAGAAAAAGTGTAATTCGCACAGTTTTTTCGCGCTGAGTCGAAATTTAATATCTATTGTGCGCAAAAACACTTCTAAGAATTCGACGGGGTCATCAGACTACTCTTGTGATCCATTTAACACACCGGGTCCATCACAATGTCCAAATGGTGCACAAATACCACCGACACGCCACACAGGCCTCCAGAAGCTGCAGATGCAACAGTAGTCTAATAGTGGGAATTTCGGGTCTTCACACGGGTCCTCACAGATATTTTCTGGCAGACCGGATTTTGATGACGAGGCAGACGGAGCGACGACCACTTGCGTCGAGCGGATGGGTCTGTGCTGCCTGGTTGGAGGCCGCCACGATAGTGGATCGGATTGTCGCGGGTGTGATTTCATTACAGTAGTTTGAGTTGGAGCATTGTGCATCCCTGCATGGACTAGAGGCGGAGTCATTACCACGTGCACTAGAGGTACTGGTTCCTGTCGGTGTAGTGCATGTGGAGGAGGCTTGTGGATCATGTCCAGTGCCGTTGAGACCACGAGTTATACCGGCAGACTTATTGGCTTTTGTGGTAGTTGGTGTTTTGACCTAGTGCCTGAGATTGGTTGGCACAGTACCACATGATGGTTGACTGTGGAAAGAGAAAGGACTATGACCTTCTGCGAGGCAGACAAGAATAGGGTGCTTGTAGAGATAATTGAGCACACAGGTTACAGCGACAGTGGGAGAGGTGCCTACGGCGGCACCGGGACTCAAGGATATCCCTTTTGCCCGTGAGACCCCGGGTGTGAGTCCACCTGAGCTGTTGTTGATGCCGCCATTAGGGAGTTTGAGTTTGCGTTTGACGTGGTTTTGGGAACCGCGTCAACCTTGACAACACCTTATTGGATATCACCTGTAGAGCAGAGAGGGCTGATGGCGTCGTGGCAGGATCTGATGGATCGAGGAGTCTGTTGGACCTAGTGCCACGCCGTTGATATACGGTGGTGATGCCACGTCATTGATACATGACTGTGAGGGGTTCTTTTGTGGTTTGAGGTCTAGCAGGTCCGAGTTTTATTTAGGACCATTGATTGAGTTATACTCCGGCAGTTGTTCTTTTGTGAGGCATGTATCAGTTAGGGATCTTGCAGCTGAGTATTTTGCCTAGACGGCGTTCAGGGCATGGTATGGGCATTATGCGCTCTTAGTGAGGCCAAGTGGATTGACTAATGCCCTGCTGCCTTTATGATTTGTGGAATTGTGTGTCCCAGCTGTATTTGGACGGATAGATAAAAGTGTTCTGCATAGATATTGGATTGACTCCCCGAGTGACTGGAACTTGAGGAGCAATTATGGATAATGCTACAGTGTCTGTGAGAAGGAAGCGGTATGCCAAGTGGTTGAGGTACAAGTATTAGCTTCGGGAGCATACCTTCTTGGACCACATTATTCTAGCCGTAGGAGCAACTGTGGAAATCCGGCCAAGATGGATGCTATTTGAGATTGGCCGAGACTGACATTTATTATTGAGACGAGAAGCTTTCTGGACTAGGTAATGCCAGCAGAGCTTGACAAATGGATGATTAGACTGATACCGGCGCCGATTTTAGCATCGCCAGTGATGGGGGATGGATTTGCGAGATACAGTGATGCCTCCCATAGCGGCTATGGAGTTACAGTTGGATTATTGATGAGCATCCAGTATCTCCCCGACAGGGCCACTGTGGTGGCGGATACCTATAGCAGGAGAGCTTTTTGGGGTTGAGTTTGATGATTCCATAGCTGGCGCTGTGTGGGACCGTTGAGGTGAACAGGGTTTGAGGTTGTGTCCCTGGGGGTCCCCTTTTGATGGAAGGCTGCGGTGGAGCAGTCCACTAGGATGGTCAGGGTTTGTGAGTGACCGAGTGAGGACCCCAGCCTGTTAAGGCTTCTTCCCTTCTCGGGTGTTAGTGTGGGTGTGTTTCGGGTCGCCCTGGTTGGGTAGGTACTAGGGTGCGGTGTTGGTGCGTGTAGCACTGGTGGTTATTTCTTCCCCCTGTTGGGTTATATGTAATAAGGATCTAAATAGGGAAAAAAACACCTAGAGGGGGGTGAATAGGTGTAAACGTATAAACACTCAAAAATCGTTGCGATAAAAACCCAATGCGGAAATAAAAAATAACTCGCAAGATTTTTACGTGGAAAACTCCATCACCGGAGTAAAAAACCACGGGACCGATAACACGGCAGAAATCAACTAGAATTAAAACACGTACAAGGTGATTTACCGTACACACTTACGACTCAACCTTTTCCATACGCTCCTAGAGGATCTTCTCCGCTCGCTCCGCGACGCTTCTCGAATCCACGATCTGCGCCCAACGCCGAATCCACGGCGTCCAACGTCGAATCCACGACGTCCGACCGAGTCCACGGTCTTCACCCAAAAGCACCCTTCGAATCCACGAACGTGCCTCGCTCCGAATCCACGAGAGCGGTTGAACCTTGAATCCACAAGGACATGCGAATCCACGCGCCGATTTTTGGGGTAAATCGTTGTTTTTGGTGGTGATGATCCGCCGAATACTTAGATCAAAGATAGATCGGAAATACCATCTAAGTATTCATTAGTTTGATTCAACTCAAGATGTGAGTATGAAAACCTAGAATCAAACTAATCAATATAGATGAAGAAACATAGAGTATTCTCTAATGATTTCCTTTCTTCTCTATATGTGGATCTAGAGCCGTATAAAATAAGATATGAATATGACGGCTATTCGGATTCTGGATCCACCCTAGAAAAAGAGTCATACGGTCTATTTATAGGTTAGAAACCCTAGGAAGGAGATAAGAATCAAAAACCTAACATTTCTGAAATTTTGACGGACGGCGATCCGGATCGGATTTGGGCGATCCGGATTGCAGTTGCAATAAAGACGGTTTCCAGAAAACAAACGTTCCGGATCCGGATCGGAATGCCTGATCCGGATCGTTCATACATTTTAGAAAACTCAACGTTCGGGATCCGGATCGTGAGATGCTGCGATCCGGATTGAAGTAATGTATGAAATAACAACCTTCGGGATCCGGATCGCTGGCTCTGATCCGGATCCTGAACATGTCCGAACACCAGTTTTTGATTTTTATACAGTTAAAAATTCTTCCAAGTGTTTCTACACTAGAAGAAGTATTCGGATCACACAAAATCTTTAGTTAAACATACCTGATCCTTTTGAATTCTTCTTTCTTGAGATTGAGTTAAATGATCCAACTTTCTTCACCTTCAATCTTCAAGACTTGAAACTTTCACGAAACTACGCCAACTCAAATTCCGTAACAATCTCCCCCTTTGGCGGTTTCGTGACAAAACACAGATCCACTCAAGAAAATTCAAAAAGATATTTTTGTTGCTATCACCATACAACAAAAATTTACAATGGAGATCCAAAAATTTAAAAAACATGAGATAAACTCCTAAAACAGACTCTAGACTTAGACATCTGTACTCTCTGCACAAAGAAATCATTCTTGACAAAAAGAGATCGTTAGATACCTCAAGAATATTTAGCATTCAAAACCTAGTACAGAGATAGAGTTTATCTGATCATCATGACATTTGAGAATTCAGATATGTAAGAGAATCATAGTCAAAAACCAACATATCTTCTATGCAATCAAAAACCAAATGTCATAAAATGTTAGTCCAACATCAACTTGTTAGTCATATTACATGCCCAAATAGTTAGTCGAATAGATAGTAGAGACATGCAAACAATCACAAGATAAAAACCAAAGTTGAAGTTGAAGTGATACTTACCTTGATGTATACAAAATTTTCACACAGCATTGTTCATCATTGTACCTTGATGCAGTCATCATTGTTCATCATTGTACCTTGATGTATACAAAATTTTCACATTATCATTGTTCAAGTTCTCTAAACTCTCTCCCCCTTTTTGTCACAAACAAAGCCAAAAATTACCAAAAATTGAAGGAGAGTTAAAAATTTCATAGAAAATGTTCCGTAATATAAGAGCTAGAACTAAGAGTAAGTCCTAAAAACTGAAAAACCTGCACAGGAAAATGTTAAAAATCTGCAAGAGGATAAAAAGAAAGGAATCAGTCATCAGATTCGGAGTCTTCAGAGCTCGTGCAGCCCATCTTTGAGAACATCTTTTTCACCAGCTTGTTCATTGAATTGACCTTCTTAGTTATGGTAATATGAGCTGCCGTGATGAGCTCCAGCTCATTGGAAATTCTCGTCTGTGCCTTCGAAATCTGTTCCTGCTCAACAGATAATCGTTGTTGTTCTTTGTAGATGGATGAGACTGATGCTTCATCCGCTGGTGTGGGTGCTGGTTGTGATGGTGATGCGGAAGTGCCGCTACTAGGTTTCGTTCCGCATGGAGGGACTGGAGTGACGTGGGGCAATTTGTGAAGTGACTTCACAACGGTGGACTCATCGATCATACCCAAACATTGATGATAAGTCGGTGAAGTAATATCTACCTGAAATTTCTTCAAGATCCTCATTATAATCAGTGGAAATGGAATTCTTTCTGTGGGATGAGGGTGCTCAACATATCTTGTCATTCTATTCCAAATAATGTATGGAATGTTGATATTCAATCCCATTGCCTCAGACGGATGTCCTAAGAGATACAAAAATAACATTCGATCCCATCTCAAGACTTTCGTCTGCATATTTGGAAGGATATTGTAACAAGTGATGAAGTTTAGAAATCGATACTCAAGACGAAGTTCTTTGGATCTGATCGATTTCTCCGTTGATTGCGTTCCTTCCAAACAAATTCCCTTTATAACCATTTGCCACAAAGTGTTCGTCAAAACCTTTCCCTTCAAGTAATTAACCCCTGTCTTGCTGGCAGGCATTCCCAAAACCTCGCCAATCAATTGTGGAGTAATTTTGAATCTTGTGCATTGGATGTTCGTGTAAAATTCCATTGGACCGTTTTCAATTTCTCGAAGGTGCCGTGCATTTGTATAGAAGGCCCTTACAAGATGCAGACAGTATCCAAGCACTTCTGGAAAACGACAAACTTGAATAAGATTTGCTTGTTCAATCAGAACGCCAAACTCAGGGGAGTGATCTCGTAGAGCCTCAATATTGACATGCCTCTCACCAATGCATTCACGATTCTCAAATGCCCTTAGGCGATCCGCATTAACGAACACTTGTTCCTCCCGAGGTGGAGAATCCGGAATAATCGGTTCGTTAGACATGAAACCTCGTGCTCGTCCAAACCGTCGATCGAGTCGTTTCCTTTTCACCGAGATGGTTGGTGCAGTCATAGGTGCTTTACCTTTGTCCATGGGTGCTTTTTCTTTCGATGCATCGGACGCTTTTCCTTTTGAACCATCAAACGCCTTTTGTTCAGGCAATGAGTCATCATCATCTGTCAATTCAGTCCAATCTACCTCGTGACAATCTACTTCTGTGTCGCTGATCACATGAAACTCACCCTTTTGTTGTGTTTTCTTAGCTCTCTTTAACTTGTTTGTGGCCCGAGTGTGCACCATAGTGACCAATAAAAGAATGATCCATGAGAATCCCATTGATCCAAGTGCCTTAAGAAGATTAAAATCCCGTGAGCAACAACTCAAGAACACATGAAAAAATTGTTAATTTTCAAAGATTTGAAAAATTGTACCCAAACAATCATAATCATGTAGAGAGACTAAGAATCAAATTAGTTTTGCAAAAGGACTTTTAAAAATAGATAGATTGCATGATTTTCGAAAATCCTTATTATATGCCCTAAAACCGAAATTTTAGAAATCGAAGCCTAAAAATCCGTTAATCAGGAGAATACCTAGCATATAATCAAAACTAATCTACCCAGAGTTCTTATTTCAAAAGAAATTTGATCAAAAACCATCCACAAACAAAGTTGATCCAAGAAATTCATCACGTTTGAGGAGGAAAAGAGAAAAATGGTGAAAAACTGAGATTTTGATCAATAAAACTTACTTGGAGTTGAAGAACTTGAGTTTGAAAGCTTCCAAGAAGGGTGAAATCTAGAGAGAGAAGCTCTGGAAACTTTGGAACAAAAGATTGGAGTAAAAGAAATCAAAACCCTTTTGTTCTTTATAAAACCCTAGCCGCGATCCGGATCAGTTCATGATTGCGATCCGGATCGGCTACCCGCAGTGAGAAACTGCGTTCGGGATCCGGATCGGCAGGTCCAATCCGGATCGTCAGCCCGCAGAAGAATACCTGCGTTCGGGATCCGGATCATCTTGCCCGATCCGGATCGGCTCCAACTTTTTCTTTAGAAAATTTCAGAGAAATTCAAGAAAAACCAGAAAAAGATTGTAAGCACAAATGTGTATCAACTTTAAACAGAAATCATCGTTTCATACAACAAGTATTAGATTATGACAAATCTATCAATAATATCCAAAAATGAAACGAGAATTTACAAAAATTAAATCTCTTAAAGTTGAACACCTTCAATTACATCTAACTTGATCTTATGAGTAATGCCTTTATCAAATCATCAATTCAGTAAAGAAAATGAAATACAAAGATCAATAGATGTTTGAAATCCCAAATATAGTAGATAATGTATCTAGACAATCTGTTGAAGAGAGTGGCTCTTTGAGCATCTTTCTTTAAAAACCCACCTTATACCAACCTTGAAATTTGACGGAGTCAAGTATTTCAACATGCATTTTACTTAATCAAAATTTGAACAACCATGCTTGGTATACATGTGGTAGCTGCACACAATACTCGGACGACCGAGGTGGTAGCTCTTTCCTCCATGTGGTGGTAGTTTTCACACTCCTCATTGGGATGTAACTCTTTCCACATCTTTTGAGCATTTTACATTTCTTTGACTCCCCCTCAATTGGCTATCAATTATTTAAGATATAAAGTATTCAACCAAAAATTGATCTCGATTTCATACTCGACTAAACAGTCAAATAAGATAATGACTATACCAAGAGATCATTGAGAGAGAGAAATTGACTTTGATCACTCAGAAGATGATTTAATTCACATAAATGATCATTGCAACAGTGAATTATTATGATGGCAAAAGCATAATAAATTTCTAAATGTGCGAAAAGATGCAATTAAAGTCAATTATGATCTATGCTCAATTAATGTCCTATGTACAGACATAGATAATGAACAAAACAAAACAAAGACAAAACCTATCCTAAGCAAAGGTTTCAAAAAGAAGTTTATTTCAAGGAAAGCATTCCAATTGCTTTTCGCAAATGAATAAAACGTTTTTGATCCAAAGGTTTTGTTAGAATGTCAGCTAATTGATCCTCAGTTGAAATATATGAAAGTTGAAGAGTATTTGATTCAACTAGCTCTCTAAGATAATGATATCTAAGTTCAATATGTTTTGTTCTAGAGTGCAACACAGGGTTTTTAGAAATGTTAATTGCACTTGTGTTGTCACAAAGAATTGTTACCGAAGATGCTGAAATCCGGAAGTCGCTCAATACGCTTTTCATCCAAATGAGTTGAGTTGAGCAACTTCCAGCTGAAATGTATTCCGCTTCGGCAGTCAAGAGTGCTATGCAATTCTGCTTTTTACTGTGCCATGCAACAAGGCAATGGCCAAGATAGAAGCATGCACCACTCGTGCTTTTCCGATCATCCACTGATCCTGCCCAATCGGCATCTGAGTATCCAACAATATCCAAACTTGTTCCCATAGGATACCAAATTCCGAAATTAATTTATCCTTTGATATACCGGATGATCCTTTTCACCGCTTTCAGGTGAACCTCCTTTGGTGCAGATTGATATCTCGCGCAGATCCCAACACCAAAAGATATATCCGGGCGACTAGCCGTGAGGTAAAGTAGACTTCCAATCATACTTCGATACAGTTTCTCGTCTACATTCTCACTTTGTGATTCACTTCCAAGTCCCTTGTGGCTAGTTCCCATTGGAGTCGGAAAATCCTTCGAATTTTCAAGATCAAACTTTTTAACCAACTCCATTGCATACTTGGATTGACTCAAGTGAATACCTTCATCATTTTGTTTAATTTGCAATCCAAGGAAAGTAAGTCAATTCGCCCATCATGGACATCTCAAATTCGCCTTCCATGGTCTCCGCGAATTTAGAAGCATCATTATCTCTTGTTGCGCCAAATACTATGTCATCGACATATATTTGTGCTACAATGAAATTGCTTTGATAATGCTTCACAAAGAGAGTCCTATCAGCTCCCCCTCGAGTGTAGCCCTTCTCCAAAAGGTGCTTTGTCAATCCTTCGTACCATGCTCGCGGTGCTTGTTTCAGACCGTAAAGAGCATTTTTCAAACGAAAAACATGGTTAGGTTGTTTATGGTCTACAAAACCTTTCGGTTGAGCCACATAAACTTCCTCATTTAAAAACCCATTTAGAAATGCTGCTCTTAACGTCCATTTGAAATAATTTGATTTTAAAATGACAAGCAATAGCAAACAGTATACGAATGGACTCGAGTCTAGCTACAGGGGCGAATGTTTCGTCAAAGTCTATACCTTCTACTTGAGAGTAGCCTTGAGCAACTAATCGTGCCTTGTTCCTGATGATAGTACCATCCTCATTTTTCTTGTTCTTGAAGATCCATTTGGTACCTATCACATTATGTTGCTTTGGAGGCTTCGTTAATTCCCAGACTTTGTTTCGCTCAAATTGATGGAGCTCTTCCTGCATTGCTTTAATCCAGTAGTCATCCTGAAGAGCTTCATCTATGTTCTTTGGTTCGATTAAAGATACGTAGCAAGCGAATCCACAAACCAACTGCCTCCGAGTTCTGACTCCTTCTTGTGGATCTCCAATAATATTCGATTCCGGATGATCCTTGGAGATTCGTAGCGTTTGTTGAAACGGAGTACTCGGAGATATATGAGATGATTCCTGCACATTAGATAAACTTGAAGAACCATTAGATGCATCATTAATATTGGAAGTATTATTATGAGAAGATGCAACAGCAGGAGAATCATCATCTAGAGAATATCGAGGGTAGATTTTTCAGATGCAAAGTGAAAAGCTTCATCTACTTTAACATTTATAGATTCTACGATCGTCTTAGATTCCAAGTTAAATACTAGATATGCTCTACTATTAGTAGAATACCCCAAGAAAATCCCTTCGTCACTTCGTGAGTCAAACTTTCCAAGGTTTTCACGGTCACGTAAAATGTAACACCGACTCCCGAAGATGCGAAAATATTTGATGTTGGGTTTTCTACCACACCATAGTTCATATGGTGTATTTAACGTTCCCGGGCGCAAGAACACTCGATTAATGACATAGACAGCGGTGTTCACAGCTTCAGCCCAAAAATGTAGCTGTAATTCCGGCCATGAAGCATCACACGCGCCATCTCTTGAACAACCCTGTTCTTGCGCTCGACAACACCATTCTGTTGAGGTGTATAGGGTGCAGAGAATTCATGCTTAATACCGTTTGAAGTACAAAAGTCAATGAATTTAGAATTAATGAATTCTCCACCTCTATCACTTCTAACACGAATGATCTTTTCATTCTTTTCAATCATAATACGAAGGCAAATCTCGTGAAAAGAATCAAAAGTATCAACTTTCTCTTTTAAAAATGCTACCCAAGAATACCGAGAGAAATCATCAACCAATAAAAAAATATACCATTTACCTCCCAAAGATGGTTGACGGGTCGGCCCCATTAATCCATGTGCAAAAGTTCCAAAGGCCGTTTAGTACCAACGTGGTTCAAGTTCTTGTGTGCAGTCCTAGACTGTTTTCCCTTTTGGCAACCACCACACACAACGTTTTGTTTAAATAAAAGTTTTGGAACCCCCTTGACCACGTCCTTGTTTGAAATTCTAGTAAGTTCCTTAAAATTTAAGTGACCTAGCCTTTCATGCCAAAGAGTTTCATTATTCAAAGTGGCTAAGTTACAATTTTCAGAAAATTTATTAGGAACAACATAGTAATTGTTTTCAGATCTAACCCCTTTTAAAAAGAAGACATGGTCCTTATCAGTTACAACGCATTCAACAGATGAAAAGTTAACTGAAAAACCATTGTCGCAAAGTTGACTTATGCCTATGAGGTTAGTCTTAAGACCATCAACAAATAAGACGTTTTTCAAAATCGGGCCATCTGGAATAGCTACCGTCCCTTTTCCAACAATTTTGGAAGATCGACCGTCTCCGAAAACAACAAGTCCTCCGGAGATTTTCTCAAGATTTTGAAAACTATTTTTGTCACCGGTCATGTGACGGGAACAACCGCTATCCAGATACCAAGACGAACTATCATATGCATGCAAGGAAACATTGGTAACAAGACAAGGGTAAATTTCACCTTTGCGCACCCAAACCCTTTTGGAGTGCGTCGGTAATGGTCGTGAGGTTATTCTCCTAGGTGAAGGCGTCTTGTCAGATCGATTGCCGCTCCTTGATGATGTCGTCTTACGCGGTGAACTACCAAGGCTCTTTTCATTTGAAAAGTTTTGCTTTGATTTCCGGGGAGGCGCCTTTTTGGTAGTCGTTGCAAGAGGTGATTGAGGTGAGCGTTTGACTCCCGTCTTGCAATATCTTCTTATGTGCCCTGAAACACCACAACGAAAACATACCTTAGATCTTGACGATCCCAAAGAGGATGAAGTAGGTTTGTTGTCGTTGTTTGTCTTGAATTCCGGTGTCGGAGGAGGAGATACCGACTGAGGCACAAAAACTGTCCCACTCGAACTTGGACTGTTTCCAGTTTGAGTGTATCCGAGGCCGAACCGATTTGATTGACCAAGTCCAAGAAGTCTATCCAACTTACTCCTTCCTGAAGAGAATCGCTGTAAGTCATCCTTGAGTTGGAAAATGGTCTTTGTCATTTCCAGGTTATCCTGTCGAGCCTCGTTGTAGAGCTTTGAGAAGTGATTCGCTTTATCCACCAGATTTGTATGTTCCTTCTCAAAACGCTCATTGGACTCTTGAAGGGAAACATTTACTTTTATCAGATTTTCCCTTTCCACTTCAAGAGCGTTTGAGAGAGAAGTTGCTCTTTTTGCTTCTTCTTCGAGATCATGCACTCTCCCTCTCAAACTCTTGTTTTGCTTAGCCACTTTCTTTGAATCCCTCAAAAGTCTGTGGTAGGCTAGAGAAAAATCTTCACCTTCCGAATCATCCGATTCATTGTCCGTTGCATTCTTTTCAACAGTGGAGTTGGACAACGACTCGGATGTACTTGCCATAAAGCACATGAAGGGTGAAGATATGGACGCGTGGAATGCCGTGGAGCTCTTTTCTTCATCACTTGAAGACGACTCATTTGACGTTGAGTTGTCATCCCAAGTGACGACTTGCATCGCCTTCTTCTTTGCCGGATACTTGTTGGGACACTCCGTTGCAATGTGGCCGTAGCCTCGACATTTGAAGCATTGTAGTTGTCCCTCTGAACTTTTCTTATCCTTTGAGAAGTTCTCTTGCTTTCTTGACTTGTAACTTGAAGTACCCTTGCCTTTGTTCGACTTTCCGAAGGATAGAGATTTACTTGAATTACCCCTTCGAAAGTTGCGGCGAAACTTCCTTGTCAAGAGAGCGAGCTGCTTCTCAAATTCCTCCATTGAAAGGTTCTCGTCATCGTCTGAGGAGGATGTATCCGCGTTTTCTTCCTTAGTTGTTTTCAACGCATAACCTGAAGACTTAGAAGAGGATGCTTTTCCAGAAGAATTGTTAGTAGTAAATGTCATTTCATAAGTTTGTAATGCACCAACTAATTCTTCTACACGTATTTCGTCCGGGTGTTTAATAGTTTCAATGGCAGTAACCTTTGGGCGAAATCGTTCAGGAAGAGTTCTTAAGATCTTTCTTACAATCTTAAATTCTGGAATCTTCTCTCCCAGGTTAGCACATGAGTTTACGATATCTTGCAATCGTGTATAGTAGTCCGTGAAAGATTCATTTTCTGCCATCAAGATAGAGTCAAACTTGCTCGTAAGCATTTGCAGTTTCTGAATCTTCACGAGGTTGGTTCCCTCATGTGTAACCTGAAGAACATCCCAGATTTCTTTCGCAGTCTCACATGCTGAGACGTGAGAGAACTCAGTTTGAGATAAGGCATTAAAAATAGCATTAATTCCCTTGCCATTGTAAGAAGATGGGTCTAACTCTTCCTTGGTCCATTTCGACCTAGGTTTTAAGGTGTGGACATCACCAATAAATTCAGTTGGATTAGACCATCCTAATTCAATTGATTGCCACACCCGTTCGTCGATGGAAACTAAAAAGGCTTTCATCCGCACTTTCCAGTACGCATAATTTGTTCCATCGAAGAACGGGGGTCGGTTGATGTTTCCACCTTCAACCATTGTTTACAACCCTATTCCCTCTCTGATACCACTTGTTGGGTTATATGTAATAAGGATCTAAATAGGGGAAAAAACACCTAGAGGGGGGTGAATAGGTGTAAACATATAAACACTCAAAAATCGTTGCGATAAAAACCCAATGCGGAAATAAAAAATAACTCGCAAGATTTTTACGTGGAAAACTCCATCACCGGAGTAAAAAACCACGGGACCGATAACACGGTAGAAATCCACTAGAATTAAAACACGTACAAGGTGATTTACCGTACACACTTACGACTCAACCTTTTCCATACGCTCCTAGAGGATCTTCTCCGCTCGCTCCGCGACGCTTCTCGAATCCACGATCTGCGCCCAACGCCGAATCCACGGCGTCCAACGTCGAATCCACGACGTCCGACCGAGTCCACGGTCTTCACCCAATAGCACCCTTCGAATCCACGAATGTGCCTCGCTCCGAATCCACGAGAGCGGTTGAACCTTGAATCCACAAGGACACGCGAATCCACGCGCCGATTTTTGGGGTAAATCGTTGTTTTTGGTGGTGATGATCCGCCGAATACTTAGATCAAAGATAGATCGGAAATACCATCTAAGTATTCATTAGTTTGATTCAACTCAAGATGTGAGTATGAATACCTAGAATCAAACTAATCAATATAGATGAAGAAACAAAGAGTATTCTCTAATGATTTCCTTTCTTCTCTATATGTGGATCTAGGGCCGTATGAAATGATATATGAATATGACGGCTCTATTTGGATTCTGGATCCACCCTAGAAAAAGAGTCATAGGGTCTATTTATAGGTTAGAAACCCTAGGAAGGAGATAAGAATCAAAAACCTAACATTTCTGGAATTTTGACGGACGGCGATCCGGATCGGATTTGGGCGATCCGGATTGCAGTTGCAATAAAGACGGTTTCCAGAAAACAAACGTTCGGGATCCGTATCGGAATGCCTGATCCGGATCGTTCATACATTTCAGAGAACTCAACGTTCGGGATCCGGATCGTGAGATGCTGCGATCCGGATTGAAGTAATGTATGAAACAACAACCTTCGGGATCCGGATCGCTGGCTCTGATCCGGATCCTGAACATGTCCGAACACCAGTTTTTGATTTTTATGCAGTTAAAAATTCTTCCAAGTGTTTCTACACTACAAGAAGTATTCGGATCACACAAAAATATTTAGTTAAACATACCTGATCCTTTTGAATTCTTCTTTCTTGAGATTGAGTTGAATGATCCAACTTTCTTTACCTTCAATCTTCAAGACTTGAAACTTTCACGAAACTACGCCAACTCAAATTCCGTAACACCCGCCGCCAATCAAGTTGAAAGGATAAACTCACAGTTTTGGAAACAGGCCCACACGACCCAAGGTTTTGAAAACGGTTTAGAAAGATGCCATAAATCCACAGGGTTTGGAAACAGGTCCACACGACCCGAGGTTTTGAAAACGGTTTAGAAATCTCATAAAACCACAGGGTTTGGAAAAGCGGGCCCACACGACCCCATATTTTTGAAAGATAGTTTTCGAAGTTCCTTTTTCTTTTCTAGTTACTTTGCTTTGGAAAAACGGCCGAACGGGCGAATAAAAGAAACATAATATCAAATCCGGAACACCGGGAATCAACATCCACACCGACCCCACAAGGGTATCGCGAACCACACCGTAGTCTACAGTACCAAATGAAATGCAAGGAAAAGTAAAGGAGATACAGACTAGGGCTCCTCACAGCCCGACCACTCCCGTCTCGACCTCACCGCCGTCTACCGCTCACCCCTGGAAGAACCTGTCACGGAGTGGGTAGTCGGCGACATGCGATAATAATAATAAGCAGGAAAGAAAGCCAAACCCAACAGTAAAACTATCCGGAGCAACCACTCGACTCACTGGAAGAGTGACACGCGAACACATGTAACACCTGCAACATCTGTAATGCCTGTAACACCTATACACCTTGATCTCGTCGGGCACCTATCCCGACAGATCGCACCGCTCGCACCTTGGGGCACCTGACCACGTCGGACACCTATCCCGACAGGTCGCACCTTTTCCCCCACCTTTTGATGCCTCAAACCCCACACCTACGGGGGCCCCCACCACTTCACCTTGTGGGTTAACACGGGTCGAAGACCGCTTTCCCGGAAAAGAGCACCCTTTGCGGTGGCCAGACCGCGGGTGCGCGTGTCGCAACCATGAGCACAATAACTCGGATACAGGATAATATCGCAAACATAGAGACCGTCAGCATTAGTATTACAAATATGCAGTTAAACAACTATCCAAGAACACCGAGTCTATACTTAGTCTCAAAGGAACCCACCTTTCGTTGTCGCGCTCCTGATCAATGCTAGGTTCTTTCGTGTCTTGGTCTGTCCGCCCGGACCTACATGAATCTGTCGTACGGAAGTCAGTAATTCACAACTCTGAACAGGTAAAAGACTGCGGAACGCCCGTCTCTTCCGATCGATCGTGGGGCACAACCTGCCGATCGGTGAAGACGGCGACGTCCTCGGGTGAGGCCAACGACGCGAACAGCCCATGGCCGCGCTCCCCTCCTCGCGCCGCCCGCATGCGGTATTGCCCGCATGCGGTGCAGCCCGCATGCGGTGCTGTCCGCATGCGGTGCTGCCCGCGCGTGCGGGTGCGCGCGCCAGGCCTCGCGCGGCTGGGCGGGCGCGCTGCCCGCATGCGCGGGTGCACGCGCGGCCGGCCCCGCGCGGGGTGCATGGCCGCGCCGCCCGCATGCGGGTGCCGCCCGCATGCGGGGGTGCACGCGCGGCCGGCCCCGCGCGGGCTGCGTGGCCGCGCCGCCCGCATGCGGGTGCCGCCCGCATGCGGGGGTGCACGCGCGGCCGGCCCCGCGCGGGCTGCGTGGCCGCGCCGCCCGCATGCGGGTGCCGCCCGCATGCGGGTGCCGCCCGCATGCGTGGCTCCGCCTACGCCGGACCCTGATGACGCCGTCGCTCTCCCCCACCTCGAAAGCCAAGATCAAGAAGCCAAGAATTACATAAACAAGAACCCTAAATTATGGCTCACCTCGGTTTCGTCGATTAGGGTTGATCGAGGGGAGGATCGTCCCGTTCTTGCGTGTCCGGTGGCGAAGGGCGTGCCAGCGGTCTTCCCTCTCCTCGATCTCTCCGCCTTGGTTCTCCACGCGATCGGTGAGGAAGGGGGTAGGGTTGGGGGGTGATGGCTCCTCGTCCGCGCTCGGGGTGTCGTACGCCTAGAGTGAGGGAGGTTGAGATAGATATAAAATCCCCCTTTTTCCCTAAGCTGCGATAAAACCCGAGCAGTCAGAAAGGGAATAAGGGAACGGACCCATTTCAAGTCAGAAATAACAATAGGTCTGGTTCGAACCTGTCACGCCCCGGGGTCGAAACTGCGACCCGGGCCCGCCAAACAGATCCGCCACCTATGCCAACCCGCATAGGCGAAGCGTCCTACCTGCAAGAAAAGTACTATAACTAAACAGATATCAGAGCTATAAATGAAAATCTGCTGTAACTAAAATCAATCACTGTACAACTGGAAATGAAACAACACCGTCTGCCTCCCAAAAATAATAATAATACAATATCCTCAAATACAAGCTCTAAACCCAACCGGGAGGTAACCCCAATATATACAACAGTGTACAGTCTCTCAATACAAAATATCCTCACTACAATAGTCTCTCAAAAGAGGAAAAAGAAACAACTAAACTACAGATGATCTCCTCTGAAGGGTACCGCTACTCTCCAACGCCGGGTAGGGATCTAGCTCGCGACTCCCTTGCCACGATCAACAACCGCAGAGCCGGCCACACCTGCTAAGACTCTGCACAACCAAAGAGAGGAGAGAAAAAGGGGGGGGGAAAACCCCCAAAGGGTGTGAGAACTACTCCAAAAAGGGAGTTCTCAGTGGGTACCACCGCCAGACCCGACGGTCTGCCCACCAAGTCCTCAAGAGACAAAAACTAACCCAAGTCATAAGACTGAAATGAGTAAGTTGGAGACTATCAACAGCTACCCTGCCCCTAACTAAAGGCTAAAAGGGGGAGAACCAAACAGTGGTATGCAACCACTAGCACATGAAGTGCACCATCGACCCAATCGAGCTGACTGCCACACCTGGTCCAGTCAAACCTGCGCCCAACTACAACCACCTCCCGCTGACGGGCAGGAATTACGTAGGGTGTCCAAATGGACTAACTCGCTATCGAGTAGAGGATCATGCAGGCTATGGTCAAAATCCACGCTCTCTCTCAGAACGGATAGAATCATGATGCTCAACCTCTCACACAGCGGTCAAAGTACTCGCAACAACACGGGACCACCGTCAACCAGACGGCTCTCAACAATACAAGCACTGATCTAAACTCAACTACCAGTCTGCACTCGGCCCCCAGGCACGAGTGTAACAATAAAAGTATTTGACCGAAATAAACTCAATCGAATGAACCGGTATAAAACCCGGTACTGCCTGCTCTGTCACCAATCTCTCGAACTCAGTATATCCACTGTCCAAATGACCGGAACCCAACACGGTCTGACCGGCACCCGACACGGTCTGACCGGAACCCAACACGGTCTGACCGGAACCCAACACGGTCTGAAGCCTACTCCGGAGCGGCACTCGAGGGGAGCTACCCACACGAGTAAAGCATCTCAGTCATCAACATCAACAGTATCTCGAAACAGCAGGACTTGATCATCAATCAGATCAAAGTGGGAAAACTCAACCACCAAGGAAAGACCCGACCTCAATCGGATGCAACTAAACGATAAGTGGGAAACTCCATCCACTAGGGAAAACCGACACCCAAATCTGGTGCATAGAGAAACATCCGATCAACCGCCCAATATCCGCGGTTGCCGCAAAGCCCCGCAACTAAACCAACCTGTCCCAGACACGAAGTCCCGACTACACTACCCAGACCCCCTGCTCGAACCCGAGCAACACTGACCACCTGACTAACAAGAAGGAGAAGGGAAAAGCATGGTTTCTCCTAAGTCAAGTTCCAATAAGTAGTGCAGCAGTAAAAGATGGCCTAACTACATGACCATACAAGCATGCAATGTCCTCAAGGAAATAAAGGGGGTAAAGCATAATAACAGTTCCTTTAGGAATAAGCAACATGCCGGAATCCCAAAACTAGATCTGTCCACAACTCATGGTTCATTAATAGAATGATCATAATAACTCCTCAGAGTACAAATCCGCACATAGCTACGAAATCCTGTCCCAAATCATAATCCAACCACAAGAAAGGCTATGTGCTAACATGGCATGTTATATAATTTCATAGGGTAACATTATCCTAGGTAAGCTTACACTAGTCATCACATAGATGTCCAAGTCATGCAAGTCCTCAGTATACCTCATAAATACTATTCTTGCAATCATTTATACCAATATCAATAACAAGCTTACCTACTTACCAATATAAACTATGTACCCTACACATGCATGCATCAGTCATAGAGGGGTGACATCCCCACAAGTGGACTTATACTTGCCACCACATAAACATTGCCTTAAACAATTACTGATAATAAGCTCACCCACCTGAAGCGCTTAACCCAAGGCAAACCTGAAGTCAGTGAAGTGGGTAGACGCCCGCGGTCCAAAATCTGCCAACAAAACACCCTCGGTACAAGTCGCGCAAGCCTTGGCTCCAAACAGCTAAAAACACCCCTGAGTACAACAATAAGGCTTAACATTACACTTTTATTCCAAAATTAACCAAACATACACCATCTGAAAACCAGTCCCAAAGCCGCGCATATTTCACCTGCTGCAAGTGCCCAGAAAAATCCAATAAAAATACCACAGTAATCCTCGCGTCGATACCTTCGAAACGAGTACCTGCACGTCCAATTCCGAGCTTCCTACACTGAGAAACAATTCCGACAAGGGAACCACCCCGAATCAAACTACACTCAAAAACTGTAGCAACAATTACTGTTCACAGATAATCTTCACCTTCGAGAAATATTCAGAAAATTCCAAGAAAATTTGGGCATATTCCTCGTGAAGTGTAGATGCTAATCGCCTCCTGAATCGCCCCAATCCGATGCCTGTGCGCGAAGATATCACCAAAACACCGCGCCGCTGTCCCAGAACTCCGCCCAGAAAAAGGGGTTACAAGATGATCCGAAAGACCCATGAAAAACTCGGAATGGGAAAGACCAGTAAACATGGGAAACATAGCCCTACCTGTCGTGAAGCCAACGGCGCAAGAATCACTGAAAAAGGTGCTCGGGGTAAGCCGGGGGAGTCCTCGCACCAAAACGCGACGAAGAAGACCACAAACGAACGAGCGTCGCGCCGCGCCGTAAAAATAGAAACCTCAATAAGCGTGCCACCAAAAATCCCAAAACTTTGCAGAAAGATGCAGCCAAACTAGGGGATCAACTTTGCTGAAGGCACCCCAGCGAGAAGAGGCTCGTAAATGGCGGAAAAAGGGAGAAGAAGAGAGCTCGGATCGCCTTTTATAGGCTGCAGAAACAAATGGGAAAATACCGGTTATGTCCCAATTTCCGGGCGCATGCCACTTTCGGGCGCGTACTGTAGCAGCCCGAAAATCCCAAAGGCGCGCACTGTAGCAGCCCGGAAGTCCCCTGGGCCTCCACGTCGCCCGCCAAACAGGCGACAGCCGCACCCGCCGCACGAGTCGCGCCACGTGGCCACCCGCGGACGACGACACGTGGCACGCTCCCCGGTCAACGCCCGCCTGCCGCGCCCACGTGCCCGCCTGACGCTGCCGCCTGCCACCCTGCCGCGCACAGTAGACCCACCAATAGGAGAACGCCACGTGTCATGCCACTTCCTAGTGAACCCGGTGCACGAAATCATGTGGACCGAACCAATGCAAACCTGCCACGTGTCCAAGCCCGGTGCACCGTAAACCCTGAGCCATCCCGAAACTGCGTAGACCAACAGCCGTGAACCCACCTCTAGGATGATGCCACGTGTCACCCCCGGTCCACCGTGCGCCCCGCACTCCCCCGTAGACCGCGCCCCGCGGACCGGCCCACTCCTGAGCCGCCACGCGTCCAGCCCCCGGTGCACGCCTGCCGCGTGGACCGGGCGGCCCGCGCCTCCGTCCGCCGCGCTGCCGGCGGCCGCTCCGCCGCTGCCGCCGCCGCCGGAAACACTGTTCCGGCGTGAACAGTGTCCGGTGCTCAAAAATGACAAGTGGGTAGTCCGTTTTAACCGTTTTCGCGCGCTGAATCCGAATTTGATGTCCATTTCGCCAAATTCCAACTCCAAAATTTGCCGAAGGCATCCGGAAAGGTAAGCCTTGGTCCAAACTTCGCGCTGAGTCCAAATTTAATATCCACTTCGCGCGAAACCACTTCTAACGATCCGACGGAGTCCAATGATCACCCACGTGATCCATTAAACACACTGAGCCCAACACTAATGTCCAATTGGGGCACAAATCCCACCAACACGCCACATAGGCCTCCGGGAGCTGTAGATGATCCAGTAATCTCGACGTGGGGATCCAGGTCCTCACATCCTCCCCCACTAAGAAAAGTTTCGTCCTCGAAACTAACTCAAATCCCCCAAGGGTCCCACATACCACGGGTAGGTATCCATCAATAACGCCTCCAGCTCCCGAAACATCGCTCACTCCCCGTGATTACTTCCCAACAACAACAACAACAAGTACGGCATGGCCCGACATGCGATTTTCTCATCTCTCGAGCCAGAAATCGCAACGGGCGTCCCTCGTACTCCAACAATCACAGATCTCGGAAGGGGCAAGTCAATCACGGGCGAGGGATCCAAAAGCAAAACACTCCTGAGCTGAGACGTGAAACAATACAGAGGCCCCCCCTCAAGAGCCGGGGGGGGAAAAACAGAATAATCAACAGCGCAACACGCCCCAAACCACCTCCTGGTGTCTACTCAACCAGGATCACCCGAAGTATACCCACAGATTCATCTTATGAGGAAAAGAATCCAATAAGCTGGGGCCTTCACTCGGTCACTTCCGATCCAAAATCACCCGAGTGGCCTACTCAACCACGAGCTACCCTCAAAAGGGATCCTCATGAGACACAATCTCAAGCCACGGTTGGACACTCAACAAGCCAACATAACTCCAACAGACCCACGGGTCGAAAAGATGCCCTGACGGGGACCCAACCGTCAGTGAACGGGAGGGAAAACTGGCTCGAAAGGCGATCAAAATGCGGAGGCTCAAACTCGCGGTCAAAAATCCCAAATCAGCAACAACAATCCGCGAAAATCCCACTCAAGATGCTGAGTAATCAGAACTGATAGCCAAGCAGGCATGGCCTACGCCCAGGTATAACAATCCAAGCTGGAAATAAAGGACGTACTGAAAGGCTCAACTGTGGAATCCAAGCTGCCTGCAAAACAGCGGTTCATCTTGCCCCAACTCTCATAGGGTTGGACTAAAGAAGTGTGGACCGAAGATCCACCCACGGTAACTCTACCGCCGCAATGGGAGGCATCACCAAAACACACAATTCCATCTCCCAACACAGGAAACACTAGCATTGGCGCTAATACCAGTCACATTATCCATTGGCCATGCCCCCCCCCGGCACCGCCAAGTCTAGAAGCTTCACACCTCAAGAATGAAAGTTGGTCTCAGTCAACTTGAATAACATCCACTTGGTCGGGTTCCACCGCCGTCCCTACGGCTCGAACAAAGCGACCCAAGAAGGTATGCTTCTGCAGCTACCACTTGTACTTCAATAACTTGGCATACCGCTTCATCCACACGGGCATGATAGCACATCCACAAAGCGCTCCTCGTACTCCAAGTCACTCTGGGAGCAAATCAAAATATCATCGGGAAAACATCACTCCCAGTCCGTCCAAGTACAACTGGGACCTACTATTCCTCAGATCTTGAAATCCACAGGGCAATCGTCATTCCATTGGCCTCACTAACAACTCATAATGCCCCCACCGCGTCCAAAACGCCTCCTAGGCGAAGTCCTCAGCTGTCTAACACCAAGTGGGTACTCGCATCATACACCAACTGCCGGAGTACAACTCCATCATAAGGTCCTAGATACCCTAAAAGGACCCTCACATTCGTGTATCAACGATGTGGCATCACCACCGTATACCAACGGCGTGGCACTAGGTCAAACAGACCCCTCGATCCATCGGACCCTGCAACAGTGCCAAGGCTCTCTCTCAGCTCTACCGGCGATATCCAATGAGGTGCCGTCCAGGGTGGCGCGGTTCCTCGAACCACGTCAAACGCAATCTCTATCTCCCTAACCGGCGGCATTACCAACGACTAAGGTGAAATCACACCCGGGATCTCATGGGAAGCAGAGATATCCATGAGTCCCGGTGCCGCCGTAAGCACCTCTCACTCTCCCGCTAAAACCAGAGTGCTCTAACAACCTCAACGAGCAAGCCTCCAATTGCCCGCCTTGCCGAAGATCAAAAGTCCTCTCTTGCCGCAGTCGAACATCCTGTGGCATAGTGCCCAACAATCTCTAGCATAAGGTCAAAACACCTAAATGCTATAATTTCCAATAATTCTGCCGGTAACTCGCGGTCTCGGCCGCACTGGACATGATCCAAAAGCCTCCTCCACGTGCACAACAACAACAGGAACCTGTACCTCTAGTGCACGTGGTAACAAATCTGCCTCTAACCCATGTAAGAGTGGAACATGCTCTAACTCCGACTACCGTGGTGAAATCCCACCTGCGACACTCAATCCACTACCGTGGCACCCTCACACCGGGCGGCACAGATTCATCCGCTCAAAGCAAGTGGTTGTCGCTCAATCTGCCTGAAAATCAGGGCTATCACTAGGAAGCACGACCTCTGTCTCTGATCACATTGAGGCGACGAACAAAATCCTCCGCAGATAACAAATCCACGCCATCGCTGCGCCACTCAAATAAAATACCGACGTCGCCTTCGGGGTCCACCCGACCTCTGACATCTCGGGAATTCGTCATCCAAGAAAAGAAAATTAGTCATGCCCCTGCCGGCCAATCTGTCCTCCATCATCCGGCGCCAAGCGCCAAAATCCAGAACTCACCTCTGGCGGCAGATCTCTGCCCAAAGGAACTGCAATGCCACGCTCCGTACAAAATGCCTGCTCCAACGAGGCGTCTAAATCTACAATGGAGGGACTGAATAACAGAAAGGTGTCCTGGCGCAATCCACTCCCAGTCTCATATATCCTATGCGCCTCGTCCCTAGAATCTGGAGCACGCAGTTCAACAACTGCATACACTCACAAGCACAGGGAGGCTCTCAATTAATCACTCCATCACCACCAGCCGCGACTCTGCCTCCAAAGGCTCCAAACTCAATCTTACGAGACGGGGTGGTTCATCTGCCAAATATGGCTCAATAAGTCGATCATGTCCTACAGCTCACCAGCTGTCAACCATCCACCCTGCCTCGGTGTCTCGACACTAAACCTTGGCACAGAGGGGGCTACTCAGTGCTCCGGCAACTGTGTCACCAAGACCAGCTGCTCCCACAGCCGCTGATAAGCCTCTGACAATCCTGTCATCTGGGTCCGGGGTTCTCTGACCTCAATCCAGGTATCCGGCCCAAAACCAACTGCTCAAGCTCAACCGCTATGACAGGATGCACACGGGTCAAAACCCAGCGTCGGGGAGACACCGCTCGCCACGACGAAACAACAAAACAGCACACAACAACACTCGACCCAATCCAGCGAAAGTCTAAAGCATGTCACCCGTTCCACAGCATTATGTTGTCTGCAGCCAACATAATTACTTAGGAGAATAAACATGCCAATCACTCCTCCCGTCCCCTGGGAGAGGTATAAAACTCAATCAGGACTCTCGCAAAATCACGACTCTCACAAAGTCAACCAAGGGTCAAACCATAAGCCTAGGGTTTCTAAGTCCACCATGACCTACAACCTAGGCTCTGATACCACTCTAATCTGTCACGCCCCGGGGTCGAAACTGCGACCCGGGCCCGCCAAACAGATCCGCCACCTATGCCAACCCGCATAGGCGAAGCGTCCTACCTGCAAGAAAAGTACTATAACTAAACAGATATCAGAGCTATAAATGAAAATCTGCTTTTAACTAAAATCAATCACTGTACAACTGGAAATGAAACAACACCGTCTGCCTCCCAAAAATAATAATAATACAATATCCTCAAATACAAGCTCTAAACCCAACCGGGAGGTAACCCCAATATATACAACAGTGTACAGTCTCTCAATACAAAATATCCTCACTACAATAGTCTCTCAAAAGAGGAAAAAGAAACAACTAAACTACAGATGATCTCCTCTGAAGGGTACCGCTACTCTCCAACGCCGGGTAGGGATCTAGCTCGCGACTCCCTTGCCACGATCAACAACCGCAGAGCCGGCCACACCTGCTAAGACTCTGCACAACCAAAGAGAGGAGAGAAAAAGGGGGGGGAAAACCCCCAAAGGGTGTGAGAACTACTCCAAAAAAGGAGTTCTCAGTGGGTACCACCGCCAGACCCGACGGTCTGCCCACCAAGTCCTCAAGAGACAAAAACTAACCCAAGTCATAAGACTGAAATGAGTAAGTTGGAGACTATCAACAGCTACCCTGCCCCTAACTAAAGGCTAAAAGGGGGAGAACCAAACAGTGGTATGCAACCACTAGCACATGAAGTGCACCATCGAACCAATCGAGCTGACTGCCACACCTGGTCCAGTCAAACCTGCGCCCACCTACAACCACCTCCCGCTGACGGGCAGGAATTACGTAGGGTGTCCAAACGGACTAACTCGCTATCGAGTAGAGGATCATGCAGGCTATGGTCAAAATCCACGCTCTCTCTCAGAACGGATAGAATCATGATGCTCAACCTCTCACACAGCGGTCAAAGTACTCGCAACAACACGGGACCACCGTCAACCAGACGGCTCTCAACAATACAAGCACTGATCTAAACTCAACTACCAGTCTGCACTCGGCCCCCAGGCACGAGTGTAACAATAAAAGTATTTGACCGAAATAAACTCAATCGAATGAACCGGTATAAAACCCGGTACTGCCTGCTCTGTCACCAATCTCTCGAACTCAGTATATCCACTGTCCAAATGACCGGAACCCAACACGGTCTGACCGGCACCCGACACGGTCTGACCGGAACCCAACACGGTCTGACCGGAACCCAACACGGTCTGAAGCCTACTCCGGAGCGGCACTCGAGGGGAGCTACCCACACGAGTAAAGCATCTCAGTCATCAACATCAACAGTATCTCGAAACAGCAGGACTTGATCATCAATCAGATCAAAGTGGGAAAACTCAACCACCAAGGAAAGACCCGACCTCAATCGGATGCAACTAAACGATAAGTGGGAAACTCCATCCACTAGGGAAAACCGACACCCAAATCTGGTGCATAGAGAAACATCCGGTCAACCGCCCAATATCCGCGGTTGCCGCAAAGCCCCGCAACTAAACCAACCTGTCCCAGACACGAAGTCCCGACTACACTACCCAGACCCCCTGCTCGAACCCGAGCAACACTGACCACCTGACTAACAAGAAGGAGAAGGGAAAAGCATGGTTTCTCCTAAGTCAAGTTCCAATAAGTAGTGCAGCAGTAAAAGATGGCCTAACTACATGACCATACAAGCATGCAATGTCCTCAAGGAAATAAAGGGGGTAAAGCATAATAACAGTTCCTTTAGGAATAAGCAACATGCCGGAATCCCAAAACTAGATCTGTCCACAACTCAGGGTTCATTAATAGAATGATCATAATAACTCCTCAGAGTACAAATCCGCACATAGCTACGAAATCCTGTCCCAAATCATAATCCAACCACAAGAAAGGCTATGTGCTAACATGGCATGTTATATAATTTCATAGGGTAACATTATCCTAGGTAAGCTTACACTAGTCATCACATAGATGTCCAAGTCATGCAAGTCCTCAGTATACCTCATAAATACTATTCTTGCAATCATTTATACCAATATCAATAACAAGCTTACCTACTTACCAATATAAACTATGTACCCTACACATGCATGCATCAGTCATAGAGGGGTGACATCCCCACAAGTGGACTTATACTTGCCACCACATAAACATTGCCTTAAACAATTACTGATAATAAGCTCACCCACCTGAAGCGCTTAACCCAAGGCAAACCTGAAGTCGGTGAAGTGGGTAGACGCCCGCGGTCCAAAATCTGCCAACAAAACACCCTCGGTACAAGTCGCGCAAGCCTTGGCTCCAAACAGCTGAAAACACCCCTGAGTACAACAATAAGGCTTAACATTACACTTTTATTCCAAAATTAACCAAACATACACCATCTGAAAACCAGTCCCAAAGCCGCGCATATTTCACCTGCTGCAAGTGCCCAGAAAAATCCAATAAAAATACCACAGTAATCCTCGCGTCGATACCTTCGAAACGAGTACCTGCACGTCCAATTCCGAGCTTCCTACACTGAGAAACAATTCCGACAAGGGAACCACCCCGAATCAAACTACACTCAAAAACTGTAGCAACAATTACTGTTCACAGATAATCTTCACCTTCGAGAAATATTCAGAAAATTCCAAGAAAATTTGGGCATATTCCTCGTGAAGTGTAGATGCAAATCGCCTCCTGAATCGCCCCAATCCGATGCCTGTGCGCGAAGATATCACCAAAACACCGCGCCGCTGTCCCAGAACTCCGCCCAGAAAAAGGGGTTACAAGATGATCCGAAAGACCCATGAAAAACTCGGAATGGGAAAGACCAGTAAACATGGGAAACATAGCCCTACCTGGCGTGAAGCCAACGGCGCAAGAATCACTGAAAAAGGTGCTCGGGGTAAGCCGGGGGAGTCCTCGCACCAAAACGCGACGAAGAAGACCACAAACGAACGAGCGTCGCGCCGCGCCGTAAAAATAGAAACCTCGATAAGCGTGCCACCAAAAATCCCAAAACTTTGCAGAAAGATGCAGCCAAACTAGGGGATCAACTTTGCTGAAGGCACCCCAGCGAGAAGAGGCTCGGAAATGGCGGAAAAAGGGAGAAGAAGAGAGCTCGGATCGCCTTTTATAGGCTGCAGAAACAAATGGGAAAATACCGGTTATGTCCCAATTTCCGGGCGCATGCCACTTTCGGGCGCGTACTGTAGCAGCCCGAAAATCCCAAAGGCGCGCACTGTAGCAGCCCGGAAGTCCCCTGGGCCTCCACGTCGCCCGCCAAACAGGCGACAGCCGCACCCGCCGCACGCGTCGCGCCACGTGGCCACCCGCGGACGACGACACGTGGCACGCTCCCCGGTCAACGCCCGCCTGCCGCGCCCACGTGCCCGCCTGACGCCGCCGCCTGCCACCCTGCCGCGCACAGTAGACCCACCAATAGGAGAACGCCACGTGTCATGCCACTTCCTAGTGAACCCGGTGCACGAAATCATGTGGACCGAACCAATGCAAACCTGCCACGTGTCCAAGCCCGGTGCACCGTAAACCCTGAGCCATCCCGAAACTGCGTAGACCAACAGCCGTGAACCCACCTCTAGGATGATGCCACGTGTCACCCCCGGTCCACCGTGCGCCCCGCACTCCCCCGTAGACCGCGCCCCGCGGACCGGCCCACTCCTGAGCCGCCACGCGTCCAGCCCCCGGTGCACGCCTGCCGCGTGGACCGGGCGGCCCGCGCCTCCGTCCGCCGCGCTGTCGGCGGCCGCTCCGCCGCTGCCGCC
This sequence comes from Tillandsia leiboldiana, assembly GCA_029204045.2. NCBI lineage: Eukaryota > Viridiplantae > Streptophyta > Magnoliopsida > Poales > Bromeliaceae > Tillandsia > Tillandsia leiboldiana. Next base: position 84,808 of record JAQNDB010000276.1, read on the forward strand.
GCCGCCGGAAACACTGTTCCGGCGTGAACAGTGTCCGGTGCTCAAAAATGACAAGTGGGTAGTCCGTTTTAACCGTTTTCGCGCGCTGAATCCGAATTTGATGTCCATTTCGCCAAATTCCAACTCCAGAATTTGCCGAAGGCATCCGGAAAGGTAATCCTTGGTCCAAACTTCGCGCTGAGTCCAAATTTAATATCCACTTCGCGCGAAACCACTTCTAACGATCCGACGGAGTCCAATGATCACCCACGTGATCCATTAAACACACTGAGCCCAACACTAATGTCCAATTGGGGCACAAATCCCACCAACACGCCACATAGGCCTCCGGGAGCTGTAGATGATCCAGTAATCTCGACGTGGGGATCCAGGTCCTCACAGAACCGGGGTCTAGTCTGCCTGGAAACCCGCGTTGATCGCCTGAACCGACCGCCACCTTCTGGAATTTATTCCGGGAGATTCCGGAGTCGGAATCCAAAACCGATTTCGCCGGCGGACTCCGTTTCGCGAGCTTTATTGACTAAAAATACTCGCGAGCCCCGACGATCTGTCCAGAAACAAAGATTTATTAGTCCCCCCTCCCGGACCCCTGAAACGAAATGCGAATTATAGAAAACCCAAAAGTAGACCCAAGAACGGAACCACAGTATTTTAAACCAGCGGATACTACAGCTTAGCCACTTTCTTTGAATCCCTCAAAAGTCTGTGGTAGGCTAGAGCAAAATCTTCACCTTCCGAATTATCCGATTCGTTGTCCGTTGCAGTCTTTTCAACAGTGGAGTTGGACAATGACTCGGATGTACTTGCCATTAAGCACATGAATGGTGAAGATGTGGACGCGTGGAATGCCGTGGTGCTCTTTTCTTCATCACTTGAAGACGACTCATTTGATGTTGAGTTGTCATCCCAAGTGACGACTTGCATCGCCTTCTTCTTTGCCGGATACTTGTTGGGACACTCCGTTGCAATGTGGCGGTAGCCTTGACATTTAAAGCATTGTAGTTGTCCCTCTGAACTTTTCTTATCCTTTGAGAAGTTCTCTTGCTTTCTTGACTTGTAACTTGAAGTACCCTTGCCTTTCTTCGACTTTCCGAAGGATGGAGATTTACTTGAATTATCCCTTCGAAAGTTGCGGCGAAACTTCCTTGTCAAGAGAGCGAGTTGCTTCTCAAAGTCCTCCATAGAAAGGTTCTCGTCATCATCTGAGGAGGATGTATCCGCGTCTTCTTCCTTAGTTGTTTTCAACGCATAACCTGAAGACTTAGAAGAGGATGCTTTTCCAGAAGAATTGTTAGTAGAAAATGTCATTTCATATGTTTGTAATGAACCAACTAATTCTTCTACACGTATTTCGTCCGGGTGTTTAATAGTTTCAATGGCTGTAACCTTTGGGCGAAATCGTTCAGAAAGAGTTCTTAAGATCTTTCTTACAACTTTAAATTCTGGAATCTTCTCTCCCAGGTTAGCACATGAATTTACGATGTCTTGCAATCGTGTATAGTAGTCCGTGAAAGATTCATTTTCTGCCATGAAAATAGAGTCAAATCTGCTCGTAAGCATTTGCAGCTTTTGAATCTTCACGAGGTTAGTTCCCTCATGTGTAACCTGAAGAACATCCCAGATTTCTTTCGCAGTCTCACATGCCAAGACGCGAGAGAATTCAGTTTGAGATAAGGCATTAAAAATAGCATTAATTCCCTTGCCATTGTAAGAAGATGAATCTAACTCTTCCTTGGTCCATTTCGACCTAGGTTTGATGGTGCGAACATCACCAATAAATTCAATTGGATTAGACCATCCTAATTCAATTGATTGCCACACCCGTTCGTCGATGGAAATTAAAAAGGCTTTCATTCGTACTTTCCAGTACGCATAATTTGTTCCATCGAAGAATGGGGGTCTGTTGATGTTTCCACCTTCAACCATTGTTTACAACCCTATTCCCGCTCTGATACCACTTGTTGGGTTATATGAAATATAGATCTAAATAGGGGAAAAAAACACCTAGAGGGGGGTGAATAGGTGTAAACAATAAACACTCAAAAAATTATTGCGCAATAAAACCCAATGCGGAAATATAAATGAACACGCAAGATTTTTACGTGGAAAAACTCCAAACCGGAGTAAAAAACCACGGGACCGATAACACGGTGAAATCCACTAGAATTGAAACACGTACAAGGTGATTTAACATACTCACAGACGACTCAACCTTTTACCATACGCTCCTAGTTGATCTTCTCCGCTCGTTCCGCAACGCGTCTCGAATCCACGATCTGCGTCCAACGCCGAATCCACGGCGTCCAACGTCGAGTCCACGACGTCCGACCGAATCCACGGTCTTCACCCAGTAGCACGCTTCGAATCCACGAACGTACCTCGCTCCGAATCCACGAGAGCGGTTGAACCTTGAATCCACAAGGACACGCGAGTCCACGCGCCGATTTTGGGGAAATCGTTGTTTTTGGGTGGTGATGATCCGCCGAATACTTAGATCAGAAATAGATCGGAAATACCATCTAAGTATTCATTGATTTGATTCTACTCAAAATCTGAGTATGAAAACCTAGAATCAAATCAATCAATTATAGATGGAGAAACATAGAATTAAATCTAGTATTTCCTTTCTTCTCTATATGTGGATCTTAGGCCGTATAAGATGACATTAGATTATGACAGCTATTTTCCTTTTTATTTTCTTAGCCCTAGAAAAAGAATCATAGGGGCTATTTATAGGTTAGAAACCCTAGGAAGGAGAGAAGAATAAAAAACCTACAATTTCTGGAAATTTTACGGACGGCGATCCGGATCGGATTTCGGCGATCCGGATTGCAGTAGCAAGAAAGACGGTTTCCAGAAAAACAATAGTTCGGGATCCGGATCGAAATGGCTGATCCGGATCGTTTATACAGTTTCACCAAACATCAACGTTCGGGATCCGGATTGCAAATCCTGATCCGGATCGTGCAAGTAAAAAGGTAAAACTAGTGTTCGGGATCCGGATCATGAGATGCTGCGATCCGGATTGAACCAGTGTATGAACGAACACCCTTCGGGATCCGGATTGGAATGTCTGATCCGGATCCTGAACTTGTCCCATGTCCAGTTTTTGATTTTTATGCAATGAAAAATTCTTCCAGGTGTTTCTACACTACAAGAAGTATTCGGATCACCAAAAATCTTCAGTTAAACATACCTGATCCTTTTGAATTCTTCTTTCTTGAGATTGAGTTAAATGATCCAACCTTCTTCACCTTCAATCTTCAAGACTTGAACCTTTCACGAAATTACGCCAACTCAAATTCTGTAACAAGGTTCATTTAAAGAAAAAAATATGTATACGTTTTCCGCTCTTTTAGAACCTCCGAGGCGTGACACTGTAGATGAACACAGATAAAAAGTGCTAATTTTGATTTACCCAAAATAGGGGACATATTTGCATGTTTAAATGAACATAGAGGAAAATGCAATTTTTGACTTATCTAAATATGGATGATAATTGCATGCGTAAAAGTGACTAATTATTTTATGATTGTGATCATGTTGGGGTGTAACCCTAGGAATCATGTAAAAGCATAAGGGAAAGAGCATGTTTGGTAGTAAGACCTAGGAGAAAACCTAGATTAGGGGTTTAACGAGTGGCATGATATCCTAGGAGTCAAACCTAGACGAACGAGTGACACTGTCTTAGGGAATAACCTAAGGATGATTATAGAGTATTTAATATAAAGTTTATGAACTCTAGGTTAAGTGAAGTATGTAAAACATAGAGTCAATGTACTCTAGGTTATGTGGAGAAGAGAAAAACATAGAATTATTAAACTCTAGGTGATAATGAAAAGTGGAACTTAGAGTCAAGGAACTCTAGGGTTGAGCATATGTCACTCCCAAGTGAATTAAAGAATTAAAGGCAAGTTGCCATCGGGAGGGTTGAACATATTTCACTCCCAGGGGGAAGTGTGTGAGCAAGACTCAGCTTCCCAAGTGAAAGGTGTTACGGAATTTGAGTTGGCGTATTTCGTGAAATCGGTTAAGTCTTGAAGATTGAAGATGGAAAAGTTGGATCGTATACCTCTATCTCAAGTAAGAAGAATTCAAAAGGATCAGGTACGTTTAATTAAATAAGTTTGATGATCCGAATACTTCTTATAGTGTAGAAACACTTGGATGAATTTTTTATTGCATAAAAATAAAAAACTGGACATTCCATATGTTCAGAGTCCGGATCGGGCTTTACAGTTCGGACACCGAACATAGGTTAGTTCGTGTATAATTCCAGTCCGGACCCTGGGAATTTCAGTCCGGACCTCGAACGTGGAATTTGCAAGAAAAGCATGAACAGTCCGGACCGTGGATTTCAGTCCGGACCCCGAATGCCGTCTTTTCTGGAAATTGTCTGTTTCGCTGAGACAGCCCGGACCGCCAACTCCAGTCCGGACTGTCGTCCTGAAAAATTCCAGAAATGGTTAGTTTTTTATTCTTATCTTCTTCCACAAGTTTTCTAACCTATAAATAGACCCTACGATTTATTTTTTAGGGCAAGCCGTTATAATCAAATATAATCCAAATACGGTCAAAAATAGAAAAATCCACCCATAGAGAAGAAAGGAAATCAATAGATTTAATCCTATGTTTCTTCATCTATATTGATTGATTTGATTCTAGGTTTTCATACTCAGATTTTGAGTAGAATCAAATCAATGAATACTTAGATGGTATTTCCGATCTATTTCTAATCTAAGTATTTGGCGGATCATCACCAACCAAAAAACAACGATTTCCCCAAAATCGGCGCGTGGACTCGCGTGGCCTTGTGGATTCAAGGTGCAACTGCTCTCGTGGATTCGGAGCGAGGTACGTTCGTGGATTCGAGACGTGCTACTGGGTGAAGACCGTGGATTCGGTCGGACGTCGTGGACTTGACGTTGGACGCCGTGGATTCGGCGTTGGACGCTAATCGTGGATTCGAGCAGCGTTGCGGAGCGAGCGGAGAAGATCTACTAGGAGCGTATGGAAAATGTTGAGTCGTAAGTGTGTACGGTAAATCACCTTGTACGTGTGTTAATTCTAGTGGATTTCACCGTGTTATCGGTCCCGTGGTTTTTTACTCCGGATTGGAGTTTTCCACGTAAAAATCTCTGCGTGTTATTTATTTTTCCGTATTGGGTTTTTATATCGCAAAGATTTTTGAGTGTTTATTGTTTACACCTATTCACCCCCCTCTAGGTGTTTTTTCCCCTATTTAGATCCATTTATACATAACCCAACAAGTGGTATCAGAGCGGGAATAGGGTTGTAAACAATGGTTGAAGGTGGAAACATCAACAGACCTCCGTTCTTCGATGGAACAAATTATGCGTACTGGAAAGTACGGATGAAAGCCTTTTTAATTTCCATCGACGAACGGGTGTGGCAATCAATTGAATTAGGATGGTCTAATCCAACTGAAATTATTGTTGATGTTCACACAATCAAACCTAGGTCGAAATGGACCAAGGAAGAGATAGAATTATCTTCTTACAATGGCAAAGGAATTAACGCTCTATTTAATGTCTTGTCTCAAACTGAGTTCTCTCGCGTCTCGGCATGTGAGACTGCGAAAGAAATCTGGGATGTTCTTCAAGTTACACATGAGGGAACTAACCTTGTGAAGATTCAAAAGCTGCAAATGCTTACGAGCAGATTTGACTCTATTTTCATGGCAGAAAATGAATCTTTCACAGACTATTACACTCGATTGCAAGACATCGTAAACTCATGTGCTAATTTGGGAGAGAAGATTCCAGAATTTAAAGTTGCAAGAAAGATATTAAGAACTCTTCCTGAACGATTTCGCCCAAAGGTCGCAGCCATTGAAACAATTAAACACCCGGACGAAATCCGTGTAGAAGAACTAGTTGGTTCACTTCAAACATATGAAATGACTTTTCCTACTAACAATTTTTCTGGAAAGGCATCCTCTTCTAAGTCTTCAGGTTTTGGATTGAAAACAACGAAAGAAGAAGACGCGGATTCATCCTCCTCAGACGATGACGAGAACCTATCTATGGAGGACTTTGAGAACAGCTGCTCTCTTGACAAGAAATTTTCGCCGAAACTTCCGAAGGGGTAATTCAAGTAAAACCTCATCCTCCGGAAAGTGGAAGAAAGGCAAAGGTTTTTCAAGCCAAAAGTCAAGAAAGCAAGAGAGTTTTTCAAAGGATAAGAAAAGCTCAGAAGGACAAGTCCAATGCTTCAAGTGCCGAGGATACGGCCATATCTCAACGGAGTGTCCGAATAAGAATCCGTCCAAGAAGAAGGCGATGCAAGCCGTCACTTGGGATGACACCTCAACGTCAAATGAGTCATCTTCCAGTGATGAAGAGAATAACGCAACGGCATTCCACGCGTCCACATCTTCACCCTTCATGTGCTTAATGGCTAGTACATCCGAGTCATTGTTCAACTCCACTGTTGAAAAGACTGCAACGGACGATGAATCGGATAATTTTGAAGGTGAAGATTTTTCTCTTGCCTACCATAAGCTTTTGAGGGATTCAAAGAAACTGGCAAAGCAAAACAAGAGTTTGAGAGGGAGATTGCAGGATCTTGAAGAAGAAGCAAAAAGGGCATATTCTCTCTCAAACGCTCTTGAAGTGGAAAGGGATAATCTGATTAAAATGAATGTTTCCCCTTCAAGAGTTCAATGAGCAATTCGAGAAGAATTATGTAGATATGGTGAACAAAGCGAATTACTTCTTGAAGCTCTACGGCGAGGCTCGACAGGAAAAATTGGAAATGACAGAGACCATTCTCCAACTCAAGGAGGAGTTAAAGCAATTTTCTTCTGGAAGGAGTAAGTTGGATAAGCTTCTTGGTCTCGGTCAAACAAATAAATTTGGCCTCGGATACACTCAAACTGGAGACATTCCTAGTTCGAGTGGGACAGTCTTTGTGCCCCAGTCGGTATCTCCTCCTCCGACACCAGAATTGACGACGAACGACGACAACAAACCTACTTCACCCTCTTCGGGATTGTCAAGCACCAAGGTATGTTTTCGTTGTTGTATTGCGGGGCACATAAGGAGAAATTGCAAGATGGGAGCCAAACGCTCAACTCAAGCACTTCTTGCAACGACTACCAAAAAGGTGATTCCTCGGAAATCAAATGCAAATTATTCGAAGGAAAAGAGCCTCGGTAGTTCATCAAACAAGACGACGACGTCAAGGAAAAGCGATGGATCAAACAAGACGCTTTCACCAAAGGTATCAACTTCACAATCATTTCCGACGTACACCAAAACTCGAAAGGTTTGGGTACGCAAAGGTGAAATCTTTCCTTGTCTTGTTACTAGTATTTCCTTGCATGCATATGATAATTCGTCTTGGTATCTGGATAGCGGTTGTTCCCGTCACATGACCGGTGACAAAAACTGTTTTCAAAATTTTGAGAAAATCTCCGGAGGACTTGTAGTTTTCGGAGACGGTCAGTCTTCCAAAATTGTTGGAAAAGGAACAGTAGCTATTCCAGATGGCCCGATTCTGAATAATGTGTTATTTGTTGATGGCCTTAAGACTAACCTCATAAGTATCAGTCAACTTTGTGACAATAATTTTTCAGTTAATTTTTCATCTGTTGAATGTGTTGTAACTGATAAGGACCATGTTTTCTTTTTAAAGGGGGTTAGATCTGAAAACAATTGTTATGTTGTTCCCAATAAAATTTCTGAAAACTGTAACTTAGCCTCTTTGAATAATGAAACACTTTGGCATGAAAGGCTAGGTCACATAAATTTTAAGGAACTTGCTAGAATTTCAAACAAAGACGTGGTCAAGGGGGTTCCAAAACTTTCACTTAAACAAAACATTGTGTGTGGTGGTTGTGAAAAGGGAAAACAATCCAGGACTGCACACAAGAACTTGAACCACGTTGGTACTAAACGACCCTTAGAATTATTGCATATGGATCTTATGGGGCCGACACGTCAACCATCCTTGGGAGGTAAATGATATATTTTCTTATTGGTTGATGATTTCTCTAGATACTCGTGGGTAGCATTTTAAAAGAGAAAGCTGATACTTTTGATTCTTTTCACGAGATTTGCCTTCGTATTACGATTGAAAAGAATGAAAAGATCATTCATGTTAGAAGTGATAGAGGTGGAGAATTCATAAATTCTAAATTCATTGATTTTTGCACTTCCAACGGCATTAAACATGAATTCTCAGCACCCTATACACCTCAACAGAATGGTGTGGTCGAGCGCAAAAACAGGGTTGTTCAAGGGATGGCACGTGTTATGCTTCATAGCCGAAATTTACCGCTATATTTTTGGGCTGAAGCAGTGAACACCGCCGTCTATGTAATTAATCGAGTGTATTTGCGCCCGGGAACCTTAAATACACCATATGAACTATGGTTCTGTAGAAAACCAAACATCAATATTTTCGTATCTTTGGGAGTCGGTGTTACACTTTACGTGGCCGCGAAAATCTTGGTAAATTTGACTCTCGAAGTGGCGAAGGGATTTTCTTGGGTTATTCTACAAACAGTAGAGCATATCGGGTATTTAACTTGGAATCTAAAACGATTGTAGAATCTCTAAATGTTAAAGTAGATGAAGCTTTTCACTCTGCATCTGAAAAATCTACCCCTGATGTCTCTATTGATGATGATGCTCCTGTAAATGCATCTTCTCATTATAATACTTCTAATATTAATGATGCATCTAATGGCTCTTCTAGTTATCTGACATGCAGGATTCATCACATGTTTTCCCCGAGGACTCTGTTACCTCAAACGTTAAGAATCTCCAAGGATCATCCAGAAACGAACATTATTGGAGACCCTCATGAAGGAGTCAGGACTCGGAGACAGTTGGTTGTGGATTCGCTTGTTACGTTTCCTTAATCGAACCAAAGTGTTAGTTGTATGCCCCAAAAGCCTATCAGGCTGACGCATTTTATTATATGGGACATATTTGTACTTGATCTTTATTATAATTTGGGCATTTTATGCCATTCATGTTTGATGTGTCCATGAATCGTCCTTTGAATTAATGAGATGATAATGTATATTCTTAAGAGTTAAGAATTTGAGATACATATTATTAGTGATTAAGTCATAAATGCTCTCAATCGGAGGATCATCATGGGGACGATGATTGATCCGGCAAGATTGATGTATGTGTCGCTCTCTTTTAGGATGACGAGTCTCAAGTCATTAGTGTGGGGACACTGGAGCGAACGTGCAGGTGGTTGTTATAGAACAAGGGCACTGAGCGTGACCAATTACGAATAGTTACTTGGATGTCTACTCTTTCGTCAGTAACTGATTCGATGTTGCAGTGGTACAACTGATCCTTAGACCCTGCGACACCACGGCCATTCAGTATGAGGCTACTGGAGTTTGACTATGCAAACTCTGATCCTAGTCACGGGTCTTAGTAGTATATGTTGGCTGCAGTCGGTTCATATTAGGAATGGGTGTTTGTTTATAGGGGATCTATCGCTCTCGGTAGAGAGATAATTAGTCCTATGCTATTTGTAAGGCAAAGCTCAGAAATCCTCGGCCGGGGTAATATGGTTCATGGAAAGGTGTTTCCAAGAGTAACCATATGAGCTTGTGTCCTATCAAATTTGTCATATAACGGGTGATGGGGTTTGACGAGTATTCCATGACCTCCACTCAGTTAGGACTATGCGATAGAAGGATTGTATTGTACGGTAACTGCACCTTGAGGTTCAGTCCAATATTCACTTCTGACTGGATTACCATCATATGCTGCTAGGCGTCACTGGTGGATTGTGGGAACCAATAAGAATAATTATAGGCGAATAATTATTATACGATGGAAAAATCAAAAGTGTTTGATCCATCGAAAGGAGTTTCGATGATGATGTCGATGGGGATCGCATCATATCTCACTACCAGACAGAATTGAACCTATTAGGTCACACACATAAGGAATCGCGCATGATCGATATCAAGGAGATGATAAAGAAGTTTATAGAATGGATTAATTATAATCACAATACTAAAGTTTACTAATCTATTAGTAAAAGGACTAATTTGTAATTATTGTAAATTAGAGGTATTTAAGTGCAAAACTTGCATGGTGTATTTGCTAATTGTTAGTAAATATTTGGAGGACTTATGTGTAAATGTTACACACGTAGGATAATGGATAATCCAATCGGATTAGGATTCGATTTAATTAGTTACTAGATTTTATCTTGAGATTTAATTTAAAAGATCTTTCTTTGTAACTAATTATAAGATTTAATTAGTTACTATATTTTAGGAGATCTTTCTTTGTAACTAATTATAAGATTTAATTAGTTACTAGATTTTATCTTGAGATTTAATTTAAAAGATCTTTCTTTGTAACTAATTATAAGATTTAATTAGTTACTATATTTTAGGAGATCTTTTCTTTGTAACTAATTATAAGATTTAATTAGTTACTAGATCTTTCTTTGTAACTAATTATAAGATTTAATTAGTTACTATATTTTAGGAGATCTTTTTGTAACTAATTATAAGATTTAATTTTGTTATAGCCGGCCAACTTCCTATTATAAGAATAGGTAGTACGTATGTGATACGTAACAATTTTGGAGAAAGATAAAGTGGAAATTAATCAAGTCACGGAACGTGAGAAAACCCTAGCCGCCTATCCTCTTCCTTTTCCTAAAGTCCTCCATAATTAATCGTTCTCGATCTTCGGAAGATTGCTAGCACAATTAGAAGATTGATTCATCCTCCTTACATCGACGCAAGAATTAATTCGCGATCGGATCGCGAATCAAGGAGATCGATTTTTCGATCAAGGGCGTAATTCCGTGTGGACACAAGTAGAGGCCGGGTGCGTGCGCGGCTATCAAGGACGAACAATTTTTACCAACGATCGTCGGCTTCGCGGTGATCTCGACCCGCGCAAGGTAAAAATTAAATCCTAATTGATGAGATCAATTAGATTACCTTTTTATGATCTAAAACAAAACATGAGGTGATCTTGGTTTAAGAAAAAATTTTAATTGCGTTTCTTTCTTCCGCTGCGCATATATCCGTATTTTTCTTACACAAAGAACGTCGATGAAGCTCTTCAGGATGACTACTGGATTGAAGCAATGCAGGAAGAGCTCCATTAGTTCGAACGAAATAAAGTCTGGGAATTAACGAAGCCTCCGATGCAACACAACGTGATTGGTATTAAATGGATTTTCAAGAATAAGAAAAATGAGGATGGTACCATCATCAGGAACAAATCACGTCTAGTTGCTCAAGGCTACTCTCAAATAGAAGGTATAGACTTTGATGAAACTTTCGCCCCTGTAGCTAGACTCGAGTCTATTCGTATCTTATTCGCTATTGCTTGTCACTTTAAAATAAGGTTATTTCAAATGGACGTTAAGAGCGCGTTTTTAAATGGGTATTTAAACGAGGAAGTTTATGTGGCTCAACCGAAAGGTTTTGTATACCATAAACAACCTAACCATGTTTTTTGTTTGAAAAAGGCTCTTTACGGTTTAAAACAAGCACCGCGAGCATGGTATGAAAGGTTGACAAAGCACCTTTTGGAAAAGGGCTATACTCGAGGGGGAGCAGACCGGACTCTCTTTGTGAACCATTATCAGGATAACTTCATTGTTGCACAAATCTATGTCGATGACATTGTATTTGGAGCAACAAAGGATAATGATGCTTCTAAATTCGCAGAAACCATGGAAAGCGAATTTGAGATGTCTATGATGGGCGAACTGACATACTTTCTTGGATTGCAAGTGAAACAAAATGATGAAGGCATCCATCTGTGTCAATCCAAGTATGCAAAGGAGTTGGTAAAGAAATTCGGATTAGAAGATTCTAAAGATTTTCCGACTCCTATGGGAACTAGCAATAAGGGATTAGGAAGTGAATCTCTTAGTGATAGTGTAGACGAGAAACTCTATCGAAGTATGATTGGAAGTCTACTCTACCTCACAGCTAGTCGCCCGGACATATCCTTTAGTGTTGGGATCTGCGCGAGATATCAATCAGCACCAAAGGAGGATCACCTGAAAGCGGTGAAACGGATCATCCGGTACGTCAAAGTAACTGTAAACTTCGGAATTTGGTATCCTATGGGAACAAGTCTTGACATTATAGGATATTTAGATGCCGATTGGGCAGGATCAGTGGATGATCGGAAAAGTACGAGTGGTGCATGTTTCTATCTTGGCCATTGTCTTGTTGCATGGCATAGTAAAAAATAGAACTGCATTGCACTCTCGACTGCCGAAGCGGAATATATCTCAGCGGGTAGTTGTTCAACCCAACTTATTTGGATGAAAAGCGTGTTGAACGACTTCCGAATTTCAGCAACTTCGGTAACAATTTTATGTGACAACACTAGTGCTATAAACATTTCAAAAAACCCTGTGTTGCACTCAAGAACAAAACACATTGAACTTAGATATCATTTTCTTAGAGAGCTAGTTGAATCAAATATTCTTCAACTTTCCTACATTCCAACTGAGGATCAATTAGCTGACATTTTAACAAAACCTTTGGATCAAAAACGTTTTATTCATTTGCGTAAGGCAATTGGAATGCTTTCCTTGAAATAATTTCTTTTTGAAACCAATCCTTAGGTTAGGTTTTGTTTTTGTGTTTTTGTTCTTTACCTATGCTTGTACATAGAACATTAATTGAGCATTAGTTATATTGACTTTAACTGCATCCTTTATATGTTTAGAAATTTATTATGCTTTAGATATCATAATATTCAGTTGATGCAATGATCATTTATATCAATTAAGTCATTTCTTAAAGTGATCAAAGTCAATTTCTCTCTCAATGATCTCTTGGTATAGTTTTTATCTTATTTGACTATTTAGTCGAGTATGAAATCGAGATCAATGTTTGGTTGAATACTTTATATGTTAAATAATTGATAGCCAATTGAGGGGGAGTCAAAGAAAAAGTGTTATGCTCAAAAGATGTGGAAAGAGTTACATCCCAATGAGGAGTGTGAAAACTACCACCACATGGAGGAAAGAGCTACCACCTCGGTCGTCCGAGTACTGTGTGCAGCTACCACATGTATACCAAGCATGGTTTTTCAAGATAGTTAAATAAAATGCATGTTGAAATACTTGACTTTGTCAAATTTCAAGGTTGGTATAAGGTGGGATTTTAATGAAAGATGCTCAAAGAGCCACTCTCTTCAACAAATTGTCCAAATACATTATCTAATATATTGGGATTTCAAACATCTATTGATCTTGGTATTTCATTTTCTTTACCAAATTGATGATTTGATAAAGGCATTACGCATAAGATCATGTTAGATGTGATTGAATTGTTCAACTTTAAGGGATTTAATTTTTATAAATTTTCGTTTCGTTATTTGGATATTGTTGATAGGTTTGCATAATCTATTTCTTTTAGTATGAAATGATGATTTTATTTAAAGTTGATACACAAAAGTGCTTACAATCTTTTTCTGGATTTCTGGATTTTTTCTGAATTTTTCTGAAGAAAAAGTTGGAGCCGGTCCGGACTGGACAAGCCGATCCGGACCCCGAACGCAGGAAAATCCTGCGGGTAGTCGATCCGGTACTGCATTCTTCGGGCAATCCGGACCGCGGCTAGGGTTTTATTAAGAACAAAAGGGATTTGATTTCTTTTACTACAATCTTTTGTTCAAAAGTCTCCAGAGCTTCTCTCTCTAGAATTCAAGTACTTTGGAGCCTTCCCAACTCGTTTTCTCCAATCCAAGTGAGTTTTCTTGATCAAAATCTCGGTTTTTCACAGTTTTTCTATATTTTTCTCAAAACGTGATGCAAATCTCATATCTTTTTCGTTTGTGATTTGTTTTTTATCAAACTTCTTTTGAAATAGGAACTCTGGGAACATTAGTTTTGATTATATGCTAGGTTTTCTCTTGATTAACAGTTTTTTAGGCTTCGATTCCTAAAAATTCGGTTTTAGGGCATATAATAGGAATTTTCGAAAATCATGGAATTGATCTATTTTTAAAATTCTTTTTACAAAACTAATTTGATCCCTAGTCTCTCTACATGATAATGATTGTTTAGGTACAATTTTTCAAATTTTTGAAAATAAACATTTTTGTCGTGTTCTCGAGTTGTTGTTCATAGGACTTGTCTCTCCCAACGAACAGCAGAAATGGTAATCACTTGGATCATTTTTCTTCTTTCTGCCATGGTTCACGCGAAAGCAACGACCAAGCCTAAAAGGCAAAGAAAACTCGAGATGACTCCGAGACGAAATCAGAAACTGGATCAATTGACTGGGATGAGTTGGTGGTTGAAGCGACAGTTCCTACTGCTTCCAAAGGGAAAGCACTTGCTGAAACCTCTAGAGCAAAGGCGCAGGATATTGAGGAAGACGAATTGTATGTCAAGAACAAAAAGCTCAAGAAGTCCAAACACTACACTGGACAGGAAAAATGTCAAGGGAAGTGGAATTCAAATCACTGAATCTCTCTCTAGAGCACACTCGGTACCTAGAGAATCCCCATGGGCTGAAGACCAGCATGCATCATCTGCCTCCGCAGCTCGTCCAGCGACTTCAAAGAGAAATGCTCTAGAAGCTACCGTATTGGCCTCTATTCATCAGGACCAAAGAAGACTTTCTGCTGACCAAGAGAAATTGGCATTAGGTCTCCGGCAAATGGTCGCTGAACAAAAACAGATGAAGAAGAAATGTTCCAAAATATCACGAATGCTGAAAGCGATTTGAACAAGATAGACGATACCAGCTCAGACAGTTCTGATTTGGCTTGATCTTTTATGCTCTAACTTTTATCGTTTCTTTTGCAGGTTTTTTTTTTTAGTTTTAGCTCTCAAACTTTGGTTCTTTAACTTGTTAACTATTCTCTCCATTTTGTAATTTTGGCTAAGTTTTGTGACAAAAAGGGGGAGAGAGTTTAGGAGAACTTTGAGAGTTTAGGAGAACTTTGAACAATGCACACATGCTTTGAACAATGCGACTATACTTGTGTGAGAACAATGCTGAAACTAAGGTAAGTATAACTTCAACTTTTGGGTTTTATATGTGTTTTTTGATGCATGCCTCAACTAACTATTCGACTAACTATTTGGGCATGTAGTATAACTAACAAGTTGCTTGTTGACTAACCTTTCTATGACATTTGGATTTGTATTGCTTAGAAGATATGTCGATTTTTTATTATGATTTTCATACATATCTGAATTTGCAAATGTCATGATGAGTATAAACTCTATCTCTGTGTTTGGTTTTGATTGTTGAAAATTCTTGAGGTTACTAACGATCTTTTGTGTCAAGAATGATTTCTTTTGCAGAGATTACAGATGTCTAAGTCTAGAGTCTGTTTTAGGAGTTTAACTCATGTATTTACTTTTATTTGGATCTTCAATGTAAATTTTTGTTGTATGGTGATATCAACACAAATATATCTTTTTGAATTTTCTTGAGTGGATTTGTGTTTTGTCACGAAACCGCCAAAGGGGGAGATTGTTACGAAATTTGAGTTGGCGTATTTCGTGAAATCGGTTAAGTCTTGAAGATTGAAGATGGAAAAGTTGGATCGTATACCTCAATCTCAAGTAAGAAGAATTCAAAGGATCAGGTACGTTTAATTAAATAAGTTTGATGATCCGAATACTTCTTATAGTGTAGAAACACTTGGATGAATTTTTTATTGCATAAAAATAAAAAACTGGACATTCCATATGTTCAGAGTCCGGATCGGGCTTTACAGTCCGGACCCCGAACATAGGTTAGTTCGTGCATAATTCAAGTCCGGACCCTGGGAATTTCAGTCCGGACCCCGAACGTGGAATTTGCAAAAAAGCATGAACAGTCCGGACCGTGGATTTCAGTCCGGACCCCGAATGTCGTCTTTTCTGGAAATTGTCTGTTTCGCTGAGACAGTCCGGACCGCCAACTTCAGTCCGGACTGTCGTCCTGAAAAATTTCAGAAATGGTTAGTTTTTGATTCTTATCTTCTTCCACAAGTTTTCTAACCTATAAATAGACCCTACGATTCATTTTTTAGGGCAAGCCTTATATCAAATATAATCCAATACGGTCAAAATAGAAAAATCCACCTATAGAGAAGAAAGAAAATCAATAGATTTAATCCTATGTTTCTTCATCTATATTGATTGATTTGATTCTAGGTTTTCATACTCAGATTTTGAGTAGAATCAAATCAATGAATACTTAGATGGTATTTCCGATCTATTTCTAATCTAAGTATTCGGCGGATCATCACCACCCAAAAAACAACGATTTCCCCAAAATCGGCGCGTGGATTCGCGTGGCCTTGTGGATTCAAGGTGCAGCCGCTCTCGTGGATTCGGAGTGAGGTACGTTCGTGGATTCGAGACGTGCTACTGGGTGAAGACCGTGGTTCGGTCGGACGTCGTGGACTCGACGTTGGACGCCGTGGATTCGGCGTTGGACGCTAATCGTGGATTCGAGCAGTGTTGCGAAGCGAGCGGAGAAGATCTACTAGGAGCATATGGAAAAGGTTGAGTCGTAAGTGTGTACGGTAAATCACCTTGTACGGTGTTAATTCTAGTGGATTTCACCGTGTTATCGGTCCCGTGGTTTTTTTACTCCGGATTGGAGTTTTCCACGTAAAATCTCTGCGTGTTATTTATTTTTCCGCATTGGGTTTTATATCGCAAAGATTTTTGAGTGTTTATTGTTCACACTATTCACCCCCCTCTCGGTTTTTTTTCCCTATTTAGATCCATTTATAATAACCCAACAAGAACATATTTCACTCCCAGGGGAAGTGTGTGAGCAAGACTCAGCTTCCCAAGTGAAGGCAAGTAAAGAGTTAAAAGCTAAATGAAAAGAAAAGAGGATAATAATACGGGCGTACCTTCGGGGTTGAAACATACTTCTTGTCGGAGCCATGGGCAGTGTTCTCTCCCGGGCAGTGACCCGTATGATAAGTTCCCGTTGGACGGGGAGTGTTATCGGCAACCTTAGAAATCTTGTTTTGGTGGTAGCATGACTACCGGGCTGGGGCCCGTTGGGCAAGATTTTCGAGGATTTAGCAACTTGAATTAAAACAATAATGTGAAAGAATTAAAGAGAAAATAGAGTGGCCAAGGTGGTCGGGTAGTTTAACCCCTTTTTACAGCGGCGCATAGTGGCTGAGTTTATGGATAGTAGCCTAGTATGGCTGGACATAGTAGTATGGTCGATGATTATACAACAGATAGTGTAGTGACCTTTTTATATGCATTCAGAATGTAAACATCAAGATTTATAGTTTCCTAGCATTCTACTATTATTGCTTCCATTGGACCAAGAGGTGTAGGAATTCTTTCTCGGTGGTTTGAACCCACTGGAAACTTTAGTAATTCTCCCTCTGGGTGACCATTTTTTCAGGTTCAGATGCAGTTAGCGAGGCATGTGACAGGGGCAAGGGCCCAACAACCATAGAGACCTAGAGGGTCTAGCAGAGGTACCCTTTTTTATTTATCATGGTGAGCTTTGGCATGTGAGGAAAAGATGTAAAAATT